>JAJMCI010000215.1:0-24261 GCA_030565705.1 Metschnikowia baotianmanensis | reverse complement strand
GCGATTAGCCGAAATGTGGATTTCCGTAGTAGAAGAGGGTCCAAGCGACGGGTCTCGATGATGTTTCGGCATACTGTCGGTGTTTATGCGCACACTCCGTTTGTTTCCTGTCCCCAGGTGCAGAATTGTGGGGTAACAAGGGAGATGCCAAGTACTGAACGTGGAAGGTTTTCAGAAAACGAGAGCGTTTTGGGACATATCTCAAAGTATGTCGATGAAAATTTCTCAATGAGATCACCTGGATGAGAAACAGGGGTGTTGCGAAGACCCACTATCTATTAAAAGTAGACCAGCGAACGATAGTACACGGCTTTAGATCTATCTGGTGTCATACCACCAAAGTTGATCCGATGATCCGATATACCATTAAACTCATGATCATATTGACCGAAGACTTAAAAATGTAGAAATTGCAAGAGATTTCGATAAATCTGAGAGAAAACCCACTTTCTTTATATTGGTGATAATGATGAAATCCTCGATAAGCACAGAAAGAAGGGCACCCCGGCATTCGTCCCACTTGGAACTTTGTGCTTTTTACAATGCCTCAAGATTTATGTTATCTCTTATTTATCATTGTTTTTGATGAGATCCATTAATTAGGAGTATCGAGATTGCAAGTGTGGTTGGAAACACTAAAAAGTATACCTCGTACATACGCAAATCTATCCCGAACAATCTGAAACATTCTGGTTCCTCATTGAAAGAAAAATCGTTTGTAAGGTTCTTGTTCGCCTAGCCAGATCAGTAGGAAGACGTCGGAATTGAAAATAAGTCTCAAAATAAAGTCAGTGTTCCCAGGAAATCATAGACACTCCACCCACAAGTCCCAAAAGCATCCAATTCTCTATCGATCTCTGAAGTTTCTACGGGAAGTATATATTTGCATGCTTCAATTGTGTTTGTATTGAACTGCCAGATGCATATATGGTCCACAATATATATATATGTAGATGTATTTTGAAGTTTCCCCTAAGCCCGGAAAACTTTCAAAATCAGAATACTAGCACGAGACCTTGAAGAAACACAATCAACAGACGAAATGGCAGCACGCTATGGGACATTGTTTTGATATCTCGACATGCTTCCGCATTAAAATTACGAGAGCAACATCTCTGTTTTCGCTGATCCAGAACACCACATGCATCCTCATACAACAAGACATGCAATCACACATAACAATACATGCAAAAACATACAGTATGGTCATATCAAGTAAGACATAGCCACATGTACATTCTCGAAATGTCTCACTGGATGAGCAGACTTTCGTCTAAACGCAAAACACCTTCTGCTCAAACAGAAATCACCACGTGGACTCATGCCGTTTTACTAAGCAAGCGACAGCCGCCCCCGTTGAAGACTGATCCCTTTTCTTTATCCTTCATCTATAGTTTCGTGATCACATATATTTTACCCTTTATCCAAACACTAAGTCCCTTTAGTCACATAATTTTCACATAGTTCTGACAAGTCAGGGATTACTATTCAGTAAATCCATCTTAGGAACACTATAACATTGATTTATTTTTCACGCAAGGGTGAAAACGGATTAAACTGTCGAAAAGAAAAACAAAGATCCAGTTGTAAAACCAGAAAAAAAGATTAAGTGCACATCCATGGCCCTCGGGATCTATTCAACCGTGGGCTCCTATCAAAGACTGGCTCTTCATCACAATAGTCTTCAAGTACAATCAAGAGCCTCTCCACAAGTTGACCGAGAGGAATCGAAGGTACCCTTGTGTACTCACATTTGACATAATCTTCACACCAATGTTGCGCATGGGTGACATTTTCGTAGACCAAGTAAATGGCTTCGTGCCAGTCCTTCTCGATGAAGCTTCCGTTTGGGGTCCTCTCGTTCTGCAGTTGGGCCTTCTGGTAGATCTCCAAGACGCGTACCAAAACTAAACGCTTTAACCGACGAAATTGGGCAGTCCACAACAAATGATACAAATAATCCGAGAGCAGCCCATGTATGTAGGTTCCTCTCGGAATCTCATATTTCACACATGAATTGAACAAATTGAGCACGACTTGTCCGATCTCATGCGGAGTGTACACAACAGCCACGTGACAGAATGCTCCGAACCGGCGAAACTGGTTGGAACTTTCTTTGAAGTGATAGGAGAAATCAGTGGTGGGTGCTTCCTTGGATGGTTTGTCGGAGGGCGACTCTGTACCCTTCATTGACACTGGAAGTTTCAAAATGTCGTCAACCATTTTGAGTTGCGAGAGAAGTGCAACGTTTTGTCCACGAACATGGTCCAATGTCGGGGTAGAAGATAAGACATCTGGCCACTGAGGGTCATCTTGAGGGTACACAAAAAGAACAAAGTAAAGGTGCTTGAAGAGGTATGCTAGGTACACGACGCGGCAGACCTCTTCATCTTCACGCTTAAACACGCTAATGTCTAGCTCATGATAACAACAATAGGACCATATTGTTCCGCCATCAGTATAGCGGCCAATGAATCTGCAAGCCTTTCCGTCGATGTCGGTGCCGAGAAATGACGTGAGAAACCTGTCGGTGACATAGCGATAATGAAGGGCCTGAGGATCGTCACAAAACGAGCTGTTTCTGAATTGCGATAAGGTGATCGCTAGATGATTTCGACAATGTTCAAGGCCCCTAGTGTGAGTATAACTTAACCCTGGTATGGCGAGGAGTGATTCCATTCTTTTCATAAACGTCTGCGAAAACGAGAGAGGAAACCCAAAGCGCTCAATTTCCAGATTGAGATTGATCCGAAAGTGGGTGTTCATCATCGACTTTGCGAGGTGTAAGTTGTGCCACCTGCCGTTTTCATCATACCCACGATCCTCGAACTTCAAGATCTTGTTGAGAAGTTTGCATGTGACATTAAGTTCGTTCCCTGGCCCCGCCAACACGAAGATATCCTGGAGAACATTCACAGGGAGCTGTGCCAATCTGCAAGACCGAGGCTGTTTGGTTGCGGGAGTCATTTGCTTTTGGCGCTTATGAGGATTTGAGCCTTGACCGGCAACCTTTCCCAAATGATCGACTGTTGTTATGGCCCAAATATTCTCTCGATTTTCCTTCCAACAAGCTAGCTGGACTTCAGTCAATTCTGAAGGAGGACCGCCGGAATCATTAGCCCTAAACATAATTGTAGGCAGCAGTTTTTCGGAGTCGCTTGAGGAGGATGAATCTGACCACATGTCTTAAGACCAATGGAGAGTTTGGGGGAGTTTGGAGGAGAAATCGGACGTTTTGGGACGTTTTGGGATGTTTTGGGACGTTTTGGGATGTTTTGGGACGTTTCTAGTGCCAAACAAATGTGCTGGGTAAACTTAAAAAAATATCAGATTATAGATATCTAGGACTTTTGTGATTCATCCGTGAAAAATAGTAGTTGGTATGATGGGATTTTCCTTTTGTGTATCACTCACGTTTGTGATGGACGCGAATTGTGCTTGGCTGCAAAAATGAAGGTTCCAATCCATACAGCTCATGCAGTCGCACGATTTGTGTGGAATTACATTTTCGGAGAGTACTACATCTTCAAGATGTCCTAGAACTTTCGAAATTACTAAATGTTCGAGAATTACTACATCTTCGAAGAATATTACATCTACCCAAATCACCATATCTGTCATGGATGGTGTAAGTTGGTGCATGAAACATTATCCTACTCTAGGTTGTCTGAGCAGTTTCCTATAAGTAAGTGGTTTATGGTTTTTTGATGTACACCTCAAATCGAATGCATACAGGAAAAACGTGTTCTCGTACTGGATCTTACTTTCGTCGGGAACGTGAATGCATTTTTGAAGTCAGCCCTGAGATCCCTAGTGACTGTCTTCAGTCGAATGTCTTGTGGTAACTTTTTTTATCCCTCCTATTAGAGAATTATGCCACTGTAGCCATATTTGAGTACGGAATCAAGCGTCACCAGAATGCAAGGATATGTACCAGTCTATATCTGTATCTAGGTAAGTCTCGTGACGACGTTTTCAAGTTTTATTTTCAACTTATGTCAACTTATTCCCACATATATCAACTTATATCAACTTATTCCATCTCATATCATCTTCTATCAAGTTAGGGACTTCTTCATGGCGCCAATAGACTCCCAGAGTATGAGCAGCTTGAGGAGTGGACGCAGGTTTGTTGTTTCGTCGGCGCTAGATCTCTCCTGTGGAAATATTGCTCTTCGTGACTTGTACACCGACCGATACCGCATATTTGTGTGTACATATGTGTATGTTGGTCCTTGCGTACATGAAACACTTAATTTAGAGCCGGAATAGTTTCGCATATATCAGTCTCCAAGCCGCCTTCTGAAAAGAAGGTAAACACAAACCGCGAACTACAATTTTCTCGTGAATGTGCTTGCGTCCTCTACGAGTTAATTTCTTTGAATGAAACTTAAACGAGAATACCCGCTTTATACCTCTCACAACCTAGCTCGCAATCTCTGGATCTTGCATTGTACTATATCATTACATTATTGAGAATCCTCAGAATTTCCATATCCTGAAACACGGAATTTCAAAGTCTCAGGACAATCATATACTTTTTATACCTGTATTTATGTGGAGACCGTCATTTTGTGCCCTGGAAATCCCCGAGATATACTTTATTCCATGATGTCCTCTTTGACCTCCTACAGATTAAACTAATGCTACTTTCTTCTTATCTGTGGCTCCACTTCTTCTCTCAGATCTGATCTCAGAGAGCCGGAGATAAAAATTTTGGCCTCTAGTTCCACAATTTCAGCCAAGAAATCTTCAGAAATCAACTTCTCTGACGATATACTCGTTTAGCCCGAAGCGTATATCCATATCCAGCCGATTTGGGCACGTAAGACCCGGCTCTATAGGATTTGATCAAACATGATTCAATTCACACTGATGTTACGTGTCCCGTTATATATTACACTCATGAACTTCTTTGGAACCTAAACTAGTCTACACGGATCAAGCTGGATAAGTCCGATTTTCAGCCACTTATATTCCTACTTTTCTCGTAGAAACATGATTTCAGTATGCCCCATATAAAGCACTTGATAGACTTTCATTCAAAACTGGGTTTAAGGATATTTCAAGGGATAGAATTCAAGCCGAAGTTTTGTATGAGCATTGAGTGTTCGCATAGCTATCATGGTTTTGGAATGCGCCTCAAATGTGTCCCAAATGCAAGAAACACAAAAGCACATCACCAAGCGTCTTTATTTGTTTTTCTGTCACCCCCATGGTATACTATCTGTGTTTCGGAAAAAGCAAGCTTTTAACTGGCTGCAAGAACTGGAATTTAAGTCCAAGCAGGCAAGATGGAATTAATCATTTAATCAATTGATGCAACTCCATTCTTGTATACGCTGAAAGCCCCTGAAAGTTCCATAAAGCGTAATATCATCCAAAAGTAAGTATCCTCATTACATATACATATCAAAAAAAAAAAAAAAAAAACATCTTGCTCGCAATAAAGAAAGGGTTTAAATTCATACACTAATTGAAGAAATATCAAGAAACAATAAGGGATCAAGGAATCACCAAAGCCACTCAAAAATGGGAGGCCGATTTTCCGAAAAACAAAACTATCTCAAATCCTTAACAATAGTCAAACATTTATTATTGACAACCTCAACTATTATTAAAAGCTTATAGCTCGACGTGAAACTGGCCACATGCACCACACTACGCCCAATATATCTGAGTATATATCAAGTAATACTTCCCCACCCCTCCTTTTCCTCCAATTGAAAGATTTTCCAAACAAAATGAACATATACACATTTCCAGCCCTTCTCTCCCTTTGCGCTCCCATTTTCTGCTCCTCCCTCTCCTCTAGCCCCCCATTTCCCTACCCTTTGAGTCCCGTCAACTCCAAAGACATATTTTATGGGCACCATCTTCCTGAAGTCCCCGAAGATGTTGATTCCCAAGAAATGCAAAGAAACTTAGAGGCGTTTTACAGAAACCTCGTGGCGTTCTTTCGATTCACCGACTTCATGGTCGACGATTTCGACTGGGTGGCGGAGAAAATGGAAAAGAAGCTTTTGGAGTACTCTGCGCAGGTCAGAAACATGGATCTCCACCCTGGCGTCACCAAACAGCTCAGGTTCGCAACCAAAGTTTTGGACATGATGGTGGCGAGCGTACCGCTTTTAAAATACCATGAAAAGATCGGAAACCCGGGTGTTACCTGGCTCGCTACGATGGTGGAGTTTGAGGTTAGCGTGTATTCCATGTATAATTCGTATGGGTTACCTGACCCTGAGACGGCTGGACTTTCTTTCAAAGTTAAAAGGTACCACGAAATGATGGACTATGTGGAGGATGAATTTTATAATTCTAAAGACGTGCCGTATACTGTGGAGATGTTGTTCAAGAGGGCCAGTGCAAGGACAAGGAAGACATTATATGTTTTGGGGGAATATGCTTTCATGAGAGAGGGGCCTGAATAGATATATCTACAATAAATATTGAGAAATAGTTTGGGGGGGTAGTTTGAGGGAAAACGTGCTCGATGTTATGAACTTTGTGGAGTATAAGACGGTTGTGGAGTGCAAAATATGTCTGATGTCCATGGGCTATTAGTGTGAGTATATGGTAGAAGTACAGCAGTAAAAGATCTATTGAACAAGAAAGAAACAAAGTGGGATAATATTTATGAGGAATATGGATATATATTTCGTATATGAGGATCAGCCACTATGTCAGGATGAAGGTTTCTCTCAGAGTAGAGTTCTCTGGAGTATTTTCTCTTGTAACGCTCTTGTATCGCTCTCAACTCTCATCTCACAAGTGACTATTGAGGCTTCATTTCACACACATGCCAAACAGTCAATTTAGCTTCATTTTAGTGAATTGGTGTCGAATGGAAATTTAGCGCTTTTTCATCTAGACGAACATATCAGGATGTTTGAGTATACGGCAGGAGAAAATGGAGATCCACGCAATCAGTGAGATCCTAAAAATAACCAAGGGCCTCGAGGACATGGTAATGGGTGTATTAGACCCGGGAGGAAGTATCTCGTGGTAAGAGGAAAGAAATATTTAGTTCTCCTTTAAATTTCCTAAGTCAAATCGCTCTGTCGAAGAAATTGAAGGAAATTTGCCAAGTGATTTCAAGTTGGGCCCGGAACAATGGGAGGAATACCACTCACGCGTTCGAAAGATCCACAGTGAAACAGTTTCTAGTAGATGGAACGTGGCAAAAAAAAAAAAAACAATGACGAGAATTCGTGACACTGTCGTGTGCTTTCCGCCAGAGCCACGGTGCATCTTTTCCTTGCACTTCTCTTCGAATTAATGATTGAGAAATGTCTCCATGAAGTTTTGAAATTTCACATTGCCTTGTCGACGAGTCTTCATGAAACGCGGCACCATGACTCAAAGAATCGTGATGAAATGGAAACACACGTCGGGTAACTCCCCGGCCCCTTTTTCGACTTGAAGTGCCAGATAACTCAACTTTCTCCTCAATCGAATCAGATCATTGCACCTGACAAGACAAATTCCTTCAGTTCGAACAAAGGCCATAATAACCGTCACCCAACATTTCACTTATGAGTCTGAAAGGTCAACTTATGTCGACTAATGTCAACCTTTGAGATACGACACTGGTTTCAAGCCGCGGCATAAAAAGCTGAACCTCAAATTCTGAGAAGTACTTAAACTGCCGGCATTCTCTTTGAAGGTATCATGATGTTCAGTGACATTTTTGATCTTCAGTGATATTTTTGATCTGCTGTAATATTATCAATCTTCTTCCATGCTACCCTTCTCAACTCTAATTATGAGTAGCACTTTTGCATGTCTCGTGACATCTTGCCGCATTCCCCAGGACAAGGTCCTCGACCGTCAAGCGAAATTGGAACATGTCCATAACCAGGCACAGCTCGCCAAAGTACAACACAACTCTACAGTCATAGATTTAATCAAACGTGGAGCGTCCACGACCCACGAAAACGAAGTCAAGCTGGCTGAGCGTTTTTTGGGTGACTATCTCGATCTGTTGAGGAGATTTGTGAAAAAAACGACCTTCGACATTGTCGGGTACGAAAAACACCGCTCAATGTTGATCAGCGACCTCTCGGAACTCAGCTCGTGGATTTTGAGCATGCAGCCCCCAGCGGATCTCTTGAACCAGCTCAGGTTCGTCACAGAAGTTTCCGAGACAATGCTGTACGCCATCGAGGTTGTGAAATACCACAGGTCCGATTCTCGGACCAACCAACTTCTATGTGAGATTCTACACATCAACGTGCGGCTTTTGATGCTCTTTTGCTCGCATGGCTTGCCGAATTACAGCGCCAAAGGATTCCCCAACCACGTCTTGGACCTCTTGACGACTGTGGAAGAGTGGGATGACCAATTTCTGGTGTTGTTACAGTCTGAGGGGCATCTGCACCACATTCTTGACAGCCAGCTCTTACTAGCGAAACAAACGCTTCACATCCTAGAGTATTATGTGGATAACAGGAAAGGAGGGCTCTCGTGCTCGCATCTGTTGAGCTGAGGGAGTATTGATGAAGATTTCGCACCAGATATGGCGAAGCTCTGGTTCAGAGCTCCGGTTTTCAAAGCCCTTGTTCAGAAAGCCCAGGTTGACAAAGCCCTGGCACACAAAGCCTTGATGTGCGATAGTTTCCAACACAGCCTTCAAGTAGCTATCTCAGTCGCAAAGCCGAACCCGGTGTTCCCATGGCAAAATAGATCGTGTCCACTAAAAGTGAGTACTCTGGATGTTGAGGCGAATTTTGTACAAGTGCCTTGCGAAGAACCTGTGGGACGCAAGCGTGAAAGCGACTCTCTGAGGTGGAAATCGCATGAGATGGGTAACAATCGGCCCAGAGGAGAAACCGACGGAAGGACCTTGCTGAGTGTCGCGACCGATTTGTAATGCCCACATTTTTCGTCATCCGCAGTTCTGTTTCGAGGATAGTGCATGGTGGCTCCAAGATTTGAGCCATTTCACGTTGGCCGGTCGGTGGTTTTTATTCGTAATGTGGAGATCGATTTCAGCATAGTTATCCCCAAGAATTTGCACAGCACAGTAGGGGCCAAAGTAAACCGGCTGAATCTGGGCGTGTTTCATCTTGTTTCCTTGTTTTCTTGTTTCCTTGTCTTCTTGTTTCCTTGTTTTCTTGTTCGTGTGAACTTCGCGGTGTACAAGGGCCATATCAAATCAGGATCACAGCCTCTTAGCCAAGACTCATCTCTATCATAGTATTCTCGCACCATTCCATAGGCCACATTCTTCACCAAAGGCAACCGATCAATCCTTAATATAACACCCAGCCGATTCTAAATATAACACCCAACTAATTCTGAATATAACAGCCAGCCAATTCTCAATGTAGCACCCAAACAACTAAATTCAACACCCAACCAAACCCATCTGTAACACCCTCACACCAGTCTGATATCGTAATCCGCCTGGTCGTCGGGCTCTTTGCCGTTTTGCGAGGGAAGCGTGTTCTGCGAAAACGGCATGAACTCGGAGACACGCCCGCCGCTGGGCGACCGCTCGTTGCGCAGCCCTTCGTTTCCCCAGAGCAGATTACCGGAAGAAACCGTGCGGTTGTGGCCGAGATTGCTGTTCATAAACCTGTCCAGCCAGATGCTCTTGGTGGCGGAATAGTGGGACGACGAGGGAAGCAATATTCCGCCAAGCAACGCACTATCTGTGCTCAAGTTGCTATTATGAGATACGGTCGGGTGGAGAGAGTCGCCGCCCACCTGGGTCTGGAGCGGATAGTCCTGGAACAGTCTTCTGCCATCCCGAAAGCTCTGCTGGCTGGAATTGTTCCAGAGATAGTTGGGGAGCCCCGAGGTTGTCTGGTTGAGCAGCGTGCTGAGGTAGCTCTGTTCGGGCGTCGGAGTGTGTGTCGAAGAGTGCAGAAACACGGGGTCCGCATAGGGGAAGTTGTGTCGGATATTCTGCGCATAGTGGTCCATCGCCGTTGCTGGAGTCAGTCGCTGGAGCTCGGGGCTATAGACCAGCGTGTCCACGTACAGAGCCGGGAAGTTCTGCGACATGTTCTGGGACATGTTCTGGGACATGTTCTGGGACATGCTCTGGGACATTCCCTGCGACATGCTGTGGCCCATGTTTTGGGACATGTTCTGGGACATGTTCTGGGGTATGTTTTGGGGTATGTTTTGGGACATGCTTATGTTTTGGGGCAAGTTCTGGGCCATACCCTGAGACATACCCTGAGCCATGTTCGGGTGGTAATTCTGTGCATAGTTCTGCGAGAAGTTATGACCCATGTTGTGTTCCAAGTCTGGAGCAACATTCTGGGCCATGGGGATCGGCTGCGGTGCACTGGGCGAGGCAAAGGTGTTGTCTGATCCATAAAGCGGAGGCTCGTTCAACAGTGGCATGCTGTGGCCACGCATAGACGCAGAGTCCAAGTTGAGATTACTATAGGGCGTGGTGTTGAGCACAGGATACGTCTGGCTGTGGAGCCAGCCGGAGCCTTGGTCAAACAGGGCGCGAGGCTCGAGATCTCCCACACTTCCGTTTGGAGATGTGAGGTGGCTCGCATTATAGTACGATCCGGTATAGTTGGATCCGCCCAAATGGGAGCCCCCAAAGTTGGACCCGGCGTTGTCCAGCACGACCCGGGACCCACTGCGAGACCCGTTGCGTGACCCGTTGCGTGACCCGTTTCTGGACCCATTCAAAGACCCGGGCACTGGTGCATTCACTGATCCGTAGATTGATCCGTATACTGACCCGTTTGTTGGATCGTTCAATGATCCGTTCCTTTGTCTGGAAACATGACTAGTAGGGACCGTCAGCGCATGAGTGAACTGCGGGGTCAGAACCACTGGCTCGCTTACGATTGTCTCGGGTATAACTGCCTCGGAACTTCCGTAAAAGTTGCGCACAAGACTTTCCGGAGGAGGTGGAGAAGGGGTCAAATTGGCTTCTGCAAGTAACGCCAACGGTCTCTTGCGCTCCGAAACACGTGGGTTTGTGTTGTTGAACCCCGCAAACAGCACGCTCGCCAGATACTCCGACAACTTGCGGGGCTTGTAATTCTTATCATGGTACGCTCTGGCCACTTCCACGGAGTTGTGGAGAGGCACATATGTGGCCAACGCGTCGCGGAACTCCTTTTTCCATTGCGCGTCGAGCCCGGCCAAGATCTCGGTCTCACGGCCAAGATCCGCCTGCCATTCTGGACAAAGCTCGTAGATTTTCAGCATGGTCTGGGTGCCGAAACTAGATAACGCCCCGTCACGGGAGAAAATCTCCAACGGCGGGGTCGTGGACGTCTCGTCGACCAGCGCGTCGTCGTCGTTGAGAAATTGCAGCAGATTTGGTGCACTTCCCTGGTTTTGAGGGTTGCTAGGACCCATGGGAGTGCTCAGAGAGTAAAAAAATCCAATGAGAGACCGCAACTGCAATACTGCCGGCAACAAGGTCTTTTTCTCCGCTGCGAGCTCCTTGATAGCCGAATCTGCCGCCAAGGTCCGCATTTTCACCGCGGCAATCTCGCTGTTGACGGATCTCACACTCACACTTACACGGTCTTTTTCCGACTCCGCTGAGGATATAACGCTCTGCCGTTTTTCCCAGAGCTTCGCCAAGCGCGCACGGAGGTCGTCGAGCTTGCTGAGGTGGATGCTGCGGTTGTTCTCGAGCTGCTTGAGCTGTTTCGAGAGCTTGAGCTTGGAAAACGTGAGCAGGTCTTTTCTGCGCTCCAAGTCCTTCAAATCCAAGTCCTTCTTGGCCTTGGAGTCGGAGTTTTCGCTCATCTGGCGCCGGCGCGTCTCTAACTCCGCCTTGAGCCTTACCTCCTCTTCGTGCTGTGTGTAAGCCAGCTTTTGGAGCTCACTTGTGGCACGAGTTAATTCAGATTGCATGACTTCAAGGTACTCGGCGAGTTTCTGCTCGTTTTGGACGAGTGAAACGTCCATCAGCGCAATTTCCAGCAGCGAAACCAGCAGACACACATCTACACGTGATTTTATGTTGGGAAGAGCCACGGGACTCAACTTTGCCCGATTCAAGGGCTCTCCACCGCTAGTATGCACGTAAACAGGCGCCAGTTGCGCCACAAAATTGCTGATTGCGTTCACCGCAAGCACTTGAACACAGTAGACGGTATCAGGGCGCAACCCAGAGAGTTTGACCAGCGTGTGGGCCAAAGTCCCGGCATCCTTGCCGTTTATAAGGACTGCATAGAAGACGTTTTCGTCGTTGCCAGCGCCGTCCCAATGAAACTCCAAGGTTTTTTCACCAAGCGTGTCCACACACACCACGGGCTGCTGGGGGATCTCGATATAGAGCTGGCGGACCAACTTTTCCGCCGGCGTCTGGAAAAGCCTGTAGCATCTGAGGAGGAGCCATAAAAGCGACGGCACGACCGTCAAAAGCACCTCGATCATGCGGGAAAAAGGTAGAAATGGAACCAGAGGCTGTGAATATGTATGTAGCCGAGAAATCACCGCAAAAAACGGAGGCAAAGTGGTGTTTTGGCGAGTTTATATGTGAGGATTGAAACTCGCCTCACAAGCGCGCTGAACTCGGCAGAAATCCACGGAAAAAGACAGGAATTCCAAGGAGAATCTATAATGGCCACAGGGATCACGTTCCCGGTGTTGCCTGATATCTTTTCCGCTGCGAAACGCGTGTTTTGCGTGGAATTAATGTATTTCTAGTGTGTTTTCACTAGTAGAAGAGGGTTTTGCGGCACTAACGAGGCAGGCGTTTTTTTCTGGGCCAAGATCTGGAAAAAAAACGTGCGTCGGCCCAGGGCTAGAACCAGGAAAAGAGGCGATGATTTTGGGGATATTCCTCATCATTTTTGGAACCTTGAAAGTCTATCATTATAAGAAAAACACAATGGAGATATTCTGCTTTTTTGCGTTTCATTTCCTTGTTCTTTCGCCATTTTGACGTGGCCTATTGTTTTCCGATCGGACATTGGCACTGAAAAAGTTTGACGTTTAGGGCAGTGGCACTAACCATGTGCGCGATTTGGCAATGCGGAAGAAAAACATGAAACTAGAATAAAAGGTCGGGCCTTTGGGACTTTAGGAAATGTTTTCTCTTTGTGAAAATGATCAAGCGAATATTTCCCTCTTCAGACTCCTTTTTCTTCTTTTTTCAGGCTGACCAAGCTTTTTTGAATATAATTTGAAACCGATCAGTTTTGAGTTTAAGTTTTGATTTGGAAGGGTTCACTTTGCTCTTGTGACCTTTTTTTCTGACATTCTTTTATTTATTTATTTTTGGATAGATTCATTGATTAAAGCAGAACTCAAAAGGTACCTTCTAAACCCAACACCTCAATTTCTCTTGTTAGTAGTTTTTGTTAGTAGTTTTTGTTTTTGCTTTTTGAAGCTGTGCTTCGATGATACCTCATCCCAACAATAAACATTTACGGCATCTTTTCTTCGACTTTTCCCCAAATGCGTGATTTTTCTCTCGAGTCCGTTAATTAACATGGTAAATACAATTATTGGAGAAAAATGTTCCTAGGAAAACTATTACAGGAAATCTATTCAAGCAAGGCTATACAGCTAAAACCCTCGGATGAACTAATGGCTTTAAGAAAACAAGGTAAAACTAGCGTAAACAAAGATTTGTCGGATTGCTTTTAACTTTTGATAGATTTATTGATTCAAGGAGAGCTCAGAAATAAAATTCTTCTTCTGATAGAAACATTCATTGAAGGAAAACTATAAGCCCAAAATCAAAACAGTTACACATAAAACCTCTTACCCAACGCGAGATCAGTTGATCAACATGGCCTTGATTAAAAATGAATTCACAACTATTGTTGAAGGTTGTATGTATGTTTGACACTTTAAGAGCTTTAAAATAATGCACAAGTGGTGTTTGGGGTGATTGTTTGTTTCTATTCAAAAGCTAACCTTATCTAATAGAGCTGCCGCACAATATAATCTCTTTTTTGTGATCGACTCATTGATTAAAGGGAAGCTCAAACATTAGCTTTCAAGCCCAAAAATTGGGCCCTTAGCTGAGTGTAATATCTGGATAAGTATTCTCGGCTAACTTAAAAGGCTGTGAAGGTTCCATAATCAAATGTCCTTTATTTAGCTGTTAGACATTTTGCAGTTCACGAAGATTGGGATCAAGTAGTTTATTCAGTTGGGAAAAAGCCGAGCGATCTTCATTTGAAGCTAAACGTAAACTGACCTGAGAGTTCACAATGAATATAATTACTTTCAGATCCTAAGCCACTTGAATATTCTGAGCCATATCTTGACCAGGTCCACTAGCATGAGAGACTGGCGATATACATTAATAATGTACATTCGGAATGCGCTTCGATTGTATTTCCTAAACGGGACGAGAAGCCGATGTGTGATTGCATGCAGGAGCACCGGCTATCATAGGTGTGTGTTGAATTTATGAGACAGTGGTGTTAAATGCTAACAAGCTACCACAATATCTATTCTTTTAACGGTTAATCTAAAAAATACCTCTGGGATTGTCGGACTGGAAATCTTTTCCAGTCTGTCCCCAGCGAGCCTAAGTCGTGCCTTAACCGGGCTATCGACCTAGTACTCAGGTCCTGAAAACCCTATATGCCAACAGTGTGTAAACGCATACGCGGGTGTGAAGCTCCTCTTTATTTTGAGTCCCGCTTAATACCGGTCTTCTGACTTGAAAAATTGATTAAGCATCTAAGTGTTTGCGCAAGTAACTGATCTTTCTATTTATTTGAGTTGACTTTCCTACTATGTCGACAAAACCTATTTCTGGTTCCGCCGTTTCTGATGTGCAAACACGTATGAGTCTTGCTCGAGAAATACGAAAGTTCGATTTCATTGATCTGGTTCATCCTCTATTCCGAGAGGATTGTGGTTATAAACATGAGTTCTCCGCAGCAGCCGTGATTTCACTGCCATGCATTATCAGCACCGACGCCTTCGACTTTAGAGAATATGTGCCTTACCAACTTGAGGAAGGAAAGATGCGGTTGTTTCCCGAGTTCTTGAGATACTTCATGAAAGCATTCCTGCGTAAGTCTCACGAGAACAGATTCTACTGTCGTTATGATAAAGACCAATTCAAGGCAATGTTCCGTGGTTCAGAGGATGACATTGAGCACGCAGTGAGGAAAATTGAGCTGCAATTCTCTGAAACTCTTTTAAAATGCTTATCTCCAAACCTTCAGGAGATCTATGCTTGCTTTGGGCTCACACGGGAGAGATTGGACAAAAGATTTCTTCAGGAAATTCTTAAGGATGATGACTGCAATTCCTTTGGGGCCAGGAAATATGAGTTATATTTATTAGCCACGAAGGGTGACGTAATCCCCTTTGTCGAGTTTCTCATGGCCTTTGAGTATGGTGCGCAGGAGATCTGGTCAGAGATTGCTTGTGTTGTGGCGAGCTTCACTAGTACTAAGAAACAAAGCAGGATTGTGGGGAAGAAGTTATCTTACTGGAGAACGGTCACTGAAGGTTTGCTCGGAAGTCGAATTGAATATTTCGTGGATGATCTCAAGGAGGAGGATATTTGGTATGATCCAAGAGAAACTCATCTGAATGCGAAGAGACGAAAAACCGAGGATTGGAACTATTAAGACACGAACCATGGGAAGGTGAGGAGTACAAAGCCACCGACACAAAGGGTAAAGAAAGTTGAAATACTTTCTTATCATCTTGGAATTAGTACTTCAAGAAGAAGAGGGGGACGTAGGTTAAGACGAAGGTGAAAGATGATGGTATTTTTCATGCCGTTTCTGATGAGCAGCCTCGTGAGAGTCTCGCTCGAAAAATGTGTGACTTCGATTTTACTGATCAGTATTATTCTCGCTTCCAGAAGAACACTGATTATGAACTCACTGATTATGAACCAGAGCTCTCTGGACTCTGCAGCATTCGTGGTTTCGTTACAACACCGACAAACGGGCCCGACATGTATGCAGGGGAGCCACCTTTCGAAACCAAGGGAATCCTTTTAGTACATCATACAAAAAATTCTCGCAATATTTTCTAACAACACAACTAGGCCCTAAAACTCAAAAAGGTTCAACAACTCAAAAAGGTTCAACAACTCAAAAAGGTCCAACTCAAAGGAGTCAAAGTCCCTCTCCACACCTGCACGCAAGCCTGTGATAAATTTTGAACAGCAGTAAAGTCGGACGCGTGTTCACGTTATAAACAATAACAGGATATTCTATATCATCTCCATAACAACCGGAAAACCCTCGATCCGGCGGCTCACATCAGTAAATACCCTTAAAACGTCGATGCTCGAGGGTCGTGTCCAACACAACGACTCACAATCACGTGATCAAGAGTCGTAACTTTCGTAAACCCCAATAAGACAATACCCTGTCCAATAAAAAAAAACTCATCAGTGGCCGAATTATCCATGTCGCCCATCGGGACCAACAAATTACCGACGAAAAAACACCACCTCACCAGTAGTGGTAAAGGTTCGTTCAGACCCAAGAAAAAAACCGGGTTTACCGGTCATCATATTTTGGCCACGGTCACATACCTGGCCGAAGTCACGGTACGCGATCCAATGGCTCACTTCGTAAGGTACTTTCTCCGTGAACAAGATGTCGTTCTTGCGTGGGCTCCTAAAGAACAAAACCAGGATGATTGGCGCATTTGGGTGGACGTCATGGTCAAACTAGGACAACCCGCACTACCTCCAACTCGTATGACTCCGGCATCCCATCAACGAATATGGGAAGCTTGTAGAGTAGATCCCATTATGGAGGCCTGTATTTTGCAAGACAGAGAGGAGATACAGAGAAGAATCACCGCCGCGAATGGTGTTAAGACTCCGGAAATATTAGCTTTCGAAGCATCTCTTGAAGAGGTCATTGCACAGAACAAGAAAAGAGAAGAGGAGATACAACGCAAGATCGCCAAATTCAAGCGTATGAAGAATATTGAGGACTGGGAGAATCCTGTCCATATGACATGTCAGATAGTCTACATAGGAGATTGAAGAGGATCAAAGTAGAACCAAGTTTCACCTAGAATACGTCCTTGGAGTTTCTTGTTAGCTGAGAAGAGGTGAAAGGTCTCAAAAATGCACGACGAACCTGGAGAAGCTTGAACCTGAAGAAGCTTGAACCTGGAGAAGCTTGAACCTGAAGAAGCTTGAACCTGGAGAAGCTTGAACCTGAAGAAGCTTGAACCCCAATATCTGTTGTGGCAGTTATACATCGGTAAGCATATATCCAACAAAAAGAACTCTGCCACAACCAGATCGATGACACCTAACATCCAAGGGGACCCGAGTCGCAGTGAGTCATGTGGAAGTTAATGATGATGAGACCACCTCGTCACCTAGTGGAACACCTAACACATCAGTTTGTCATTGCGTTGCGAATTTATCTCGTGGGCTGCTTCTACCGATAATTTTGTTTGGTTCACAATGATGCCTGTCAAGATATGGAGTTTTGGTCCACCTGGACTTAAGGAATATGCCAAATCTGCCCTGAATGCAATATTCGACATGGCTTTGACGTTTTCCTCCGTTGCCGTAACCTCATGGATGGAAACAACGTCACACTTTGAAGCTACCTGCTTTTTTTTACTTTGTCCACAAGATTTGGGTTACTGGTGTTTTGGATGTTGAATGAAGCAAAAGTCATTGATGATTTGTATTGAGTTCGTTTCATCGTCATTTCGGATAGATACATTTATTAAAGAATAGTTATACTATTTCAGAGACTGTTTTTGATAGATACATTCATTAGAGAGAGCTCAAAAGTAAACTTTTCAGCCCAAACTAGGTGACGCTGCCACATACGGGTATATAACAAAAATAAAGATGAGAGAGTAGGACTTGTAAGAGATGGGGTTTCTTAATTCTAAGTGCGTTATCCAGAGGTGTTATGGAATTTTAGGAATAGTTAAGTGGGAGATGTTTATTTCTTGTAATATGATATGATACTTTGAAGAAAGTGGTAGATATGTCTTTTTGAGCCCTTCACATTTGAGCCATGAAGCAGAAACGTGATGAATTCGAAATGTGGAGAGAAATGTGGTTTGTGAGAAGTGTTGCGTTTATTAAGTTCTGAAATATCTTTAATATAGCAACCCACGTCTTGAATGTCCCTTTTTCTAGTATCAGGAACCAGATATGGGATCATTGTTGGGCTCATGGAACAGCAGCTGTGTCTTTTGGTTTTCCCAAGATTGCAATGATACTCTGAAATTTCAAGGCGTGCACTTGAGACTGGCCGAGTACCTGGCTGAAACGGGATCTAGTCTGGTAGCTAGGACTCGCAGACCTGTGAGATCCAAAATGCCACGACATCCCGTTTCACTGTTCTTGTTTGTATTGTGTTCATAATGACCCTAATTGAATATGAACCAGGCACGGCAGAATCCCACTCAGAATAAGCTCTCCTTGGTTCCACTCTCGTAATATTGAAGCCACCTCATCAAAGTTTCAGCTGCAGACATCATAAGGTTGGAAGGATAGTTAGAGATGCACCCGTGATTCTTTAGTCACTCCGGCCACTCCACTCAATGCAAACTCGATTTCTGTCCATGATCGAACCTTTCGATAGCGTATCGTAACAACAGCTTGTTCAATAAACCATCTGGAATCGCACGCTCCAATGATCAATGTCTTCCACAAACCTTCACCACATTCCCTCAAATCCTCTCACCCCCTTCTCTCGGAATCCTCATCTTACCCCATCCTACCTATACAGCCGCATCGACAACACCGACGCACCCATCAAGGCGAGATTCACGACCCCCAAAATAAAAAAAGGACCAAACACCCACACGTCGCTCCAGGAGCCGCCCAATTTCGAAATGACCAAGATCCCGACTCCCCCGCACAAATTGTAGAGGCCCGTGATACTGCCGATGACCCTGTGCTCCGCATCGTCAAGCAGCTGGCCGGCCTTACTCACCAAACTCATCGACGCGATCACGGCGCCCATCTGCGCCACACCTATAAAACAGAGAAGAAGAAAGCACCACACGTTTCTGGGGTCGTACACTTCGCGGCCCAGGCCCAATAAGCAGAGCAAAAACGACGATACGCTGCTAAGAACCGAGGATACGAGGAGTGCGTACAGGCACCCCATTCTGGGCGAGTCCACGACCCAGCTCCAAAAGGGCGTAGACACCAAAGAGGCAGTCAGCGCCACGCCGGTCAAAATTGCCAGAAATATAAACGCATTATAGCACTCGTTCTTATCGGGCATTTCGGCACGTGCACGCATGCCTGGCGCCCCGCACGCGCCACTGGCCACGTAGAACTTGTATACCATAAGCGGGGTGAAAACAGACGTGGCAATGGCACTTGCACGTGCAATGAATCCGCCAATGTAGGCGAGCTGGATCTTCCTGCTGTTTAGCGAGACAATGACCGCCTCGCGCATGAGCTGCACGTACGACGCGTCGGGCTCGTCGGCGGCCAAGGAGCTATCGACGGCCCTTCTCTGTTTCACACTATCGTAGCCGAAAACGAACACCACGACGCCGCAAATCAACGCACATGCCGCCAACATCGTGTACGCGGCCTCGATGGCCTCGGCGGGGGTCCACTCGGCGTGTTTCTGGAGAAGCCGCGCGGGTAAGGGGAGAAACACCGCCACGGCGAAAATGGCGCCGATGCCAGTGCACATGCCGAAAAGAGCGCTGAGTTTGCCGTGCGACCGTTTCTGTTTCTGTGCCACCGCCCACTCGCCCTCGTCCATGAAAAGCAGGTCCTCGAGGTCGTCCACGTTTGGAGAGTTTGGAGAGTCTGCACTGGTCCTAAGAGGATCTGTACTATTTACATTTTCCCCTGAAACGTCTGTATTTCCGGTCCTTTCACCACCCCGTTGCAGACCCACCCCTCTTTTCCAAAACTGCATTTGCAGCCACGCGAAGTCCGAGTTGCTGGCCTCGTGGACCATGACGACCGCCAACCCCATCACTGAAGATACCCCCACGGCGAAAAACGACCGCAAAATATAAAGATCAGGCACAACAGCAGACGCAAGGGTGCCGTAGCCGCCCAAACCGACCGCAAGTGCACAAAATCCGAAAAGCTGGAGAACCCGCGGGCCCGAGGGAAGCCGGCTGTTTTTCCATGCTAGACCTTGCAATCTGTCATTTAAAGTACCTATAAATGGGGCAGTGAGGATCACCGTGAGCTCGTCCGCGACTCCTAAACTGCCCGTGACGCTCCCGATAATCTCCGGGTCGACCCCGACCACGTCCGCCAAAAAAAACGGCTGCAGCGCCAGGAGAAATACCACAAATGAAATGCACGCAAACCCGGCCAAGTTGTATGCTAGGAGGTTGGACGCAGTGTAGTGCGGGTTGAGCACGCGGAGCAGGGGCGCCATCTTTATGTATAGGTGTCGGTGATTGTTTTTTTGAAGAAATTTGTGATTTGTTTTGTGTTTTCAGCGCCTTTTGGTATGTATCTCTGGAATTGTGTGCTTAATAGATGGAAGTTGAGACATGTGGCGATAACAAGCATAGCAGAATGCAGATTGCAGATCGCACAGAATGCAAAATGCGATCTCGGCCAAGCGCGCTTATATGCAGTACGCCCACCTCAGGGGTTAGACCCCCCGTCAAAATACCCATATTCGGTGTGTTTTTGTGTGTGAGGGGCTATATGGAATAAGGAGACGTTTCCATGTCGATCCATGTGATTTTTTTTCTGGGTTTTTCTCGCTTTGGGGGTGTTAGAGGTACCTTTGAATTTATATTTCGCACGTACCCAAGAGCCGCGACTCGTGACGTCATCTCGATAAGAGTCCAAGACACAGTGTGATGGAGTAGTGTGATGGAGTAGATTGGGACCAGTTTTCAGTGATATTGGTGATTCATTTATCTGAGAATTCTTGAAACCTCTTTTTGAAAGTGGTGAGCTTTTTCTGTCGAGCTCGGGTATGTTCTAGGGTATACTTCCAGAGGTGGTAGATTCTTGAAACGTCATTTCAAAATGATGATCTAGTATTCACCGGTTTCATTTCAAATATGTTCTAGGGTATATTTCCAGGGGTGGTGTGTTTTTGAAACGTCCTTCCAAAATAATAAGCTAGTATTCACTGAGTTCGGGTATGTTTTAGGGTGTATTTCCAGGGGTGCTGTATTCATTATCCCTTCTTCTTGTCCATCCTGTTCCTTCTGTTCCACTATCATTCTCCCTTTATCTTTTGATTGAACGCAAGCTTTTTCTTGGTGTGAGCAAAGGCTCGGTGGTCTCAAAAGCATCGCAGCGCCTTGTCATACAGAAGGCCGTAGGAATATACAAGCCCGGTATTTAAGCAATAAAGTGTTCTCTCAACTAGAGCATTTCATTCATTGAGCTATTCAGCCAGTCACCTGTGACACATCGTAGTAAACCAAACAGGGATTCGATCTCGGGGATATCAAGGTCAGTTTCAAAGTCTTTGCATAGTTAGATCCGCCCCGCCAGAACCACATTCGTGATTGAGTCCTTGATTGAACTCGGAAATAATCTCGCCAAATTTCCGATAAAAACCCGGAAAAGACCCGGAAAAGACCCGAAAAGGACAGAATTGATACAGATCAGGCGTCTTCCGCTCTCCGCTTTCTGCCCTCGGCCCTCAGCCCTCGGCTAAAACCTAAACCTAAACCTCACCCGTCGCCATTGAGTTCCAGCCAGAGCCACTTTCTCCAGAGCTCGCCGGCCTCGTAGATAATACTCTCCATGTAATCGTACCTCAACCCGTGGTTCCCATGCGCCACACTGCGCTCCGCCGACC
Source organism: Metschnikowia baotianmanensis (assembly GCA_030565705.1). Taxonomy (NCBI): domain Eukaryota; kingdom Fungi; phylum Ascomycota; class Pichiomycetes; order Serinales; family Metschnikowiaceae; genus Metschnikowia; species Metschnikowia baotianmanensis. The sequence continues at coordinate 2,575 of JAJMCI010000215.1, read as the reverse complement.
CTCTTTCTTTATCCTTCTGTTCCTGATACTGCTTATACTTATCACTGAGCTTGTATGATTTGGCCGGAAGCCTCGAGAGGTAGGTGCGGATCTCGTGCTGGTCAAGTTCAACCAAGGTGTTTTCCTTTGCTTTTAGAAGCGAGAGGGAGACAAAGAGAAGCTCGATGTGGGGGTCCACTTGGCAGAATGGAATCGTGCTTTTGACCTGCGGAAGCGTGCATGCCGAAACTCCAGACACGGTGGCGGAGGACTCTCCTGACAGAGGATCCAGCGATAGATTCGTGGAAAGAGTCAGGGTTGGAGTCAGGGAGGGGGTCAGAGATGGGGTCAGCTCTTTGGTCAGTTCTCTCGTCAGCCCAGACGCGTCGATGACCAGGCTGCCGTCAGAAACCGCCGAGGACACCCCTGAGGTTCCTTCCGACACCACAAACCCATCGTTCCCTTCACTGCCGCGGGATCTCCCCACGCTCAAGTTCGCTAGCAAATCCTTGAAGGAATCTCTGTGGGCCAACTTATCCGGCGAGTTATCGTCCTCATAGTCCACGGACCAGAACGCATCGGGCCCCAACTTGTCGAGAACTGCGTCCGGAATCGAGATTTTCGACGCATAGTACTGCTGGTCCATTTCGGGGCGTTTGCTTTGCGCCCTCCATCCAATCATGAGGTCCCACACCCGGCCCCTATCCACACGCGCCCAAACTTTCAGGCCACAGTACTTGAGCCACCAGAGAACCCACTCGTCGTCGTTCAGGCCAAATTTGTTGAGGATTTCTTCTTCCTGGAAAAACTGCGAGAGTTCAGGGAGCATTCTCTGGAACACATAGAGGAAGAAGGACACTCGCTCCTCGATCGTCCCGCCGCTCACGGGAAGCGCCGATTTGTCGATCTTCAGCACCTGCAGCGAGTTCTTGGACGCCTTGGCGCGTTTGTTGGCCGATTCCGGCGAGTGGAGGAGCACTAGGGCGAGTCGCTCGTAGGCCTCATGGAATTTCATGTATCCCGGGGTATTTTCCGCCCGGACCATCGTTTCGAGCCGGGCTTTCAACCCCTCGTGCTCCAGAATGTACTCGTCGTAGTCCTCAAACACCGAGCCGATGCACGTGTGCTGGTCCAGAGAGACGTCTCGGCCAAGGAGCACCCAAGGTGTGTATGGAATGGGTGGGAACCACTCCGCCAAGCCCAACGCGATCCAGGTGAGCGCCAGGTCGTACTTGATGATGCGGCGCCACTTCAGCGCGAACTTCGCCACGGCGTTCTCCACGATGTCGAAGAGAAGCAGCTCTGTTTGAGATAACGGCTCCTCCGCACTCAGAAACGCGATTCTGTGCATGTACCGGCGCAAATCCTTGCGGATTTTTTGCTGGAGGTGGCTCTCGAACTCGTCCAGATCGGAGTCCAGGCCGGGCTTCTCCTTTTCGAACGAGTCCGGCTGAATAAACGGCGTTGCAACAAACGGGTGGTGTTTTAGCAACACGGGCCACACTTTGAACCGGAGAAAAGGGGGCACGCCCTTCTGTCGGGCCAAGAGCGCGAGCCCGTGGTGGTTGCGGGCCTCGATGTACGCGAGCATCTGCGAGAACACGTCGACATCATAGCTGAATGCCGTTGTTCCGGTGTGTTTAAGCGGGATGGCGCTATTTGCGGACGGCAAGCTCGAGCCGGGGTGGAAATTGGAACCCACAGGCTCCGCAGGTGTACTGAAAATGCTCTGGGGTGCTGACCTCTCGGAATTGTCCATGTTTTTGTGGTCCTTCAGGGTAATTGGCGATTTTCTGTGTAAATGTCGAGCCAATTTCAACGGAATTGAGGGAAATTGATGTTTCGGGTGCCTTTAGATGCGCAGATCGTGGTCTGGTTGCTCTAGAGTGCGATTTTGTACGTTTTTGTACGTTTGTATCGCCTTTCAAGTGTGTGTTCTGCCCGATATCAAGCAGTTTCTATTGTACGTTCAATTAGCTTTAGTGACTTTGAAATCAAAAACGGAATGTTCCAAATACTCTCTCGATACTTTTCAATGTTTTTCCAACGTCTCTGTCCCTTTTCTAAGTGTGTGGGGGGTGCTGGAAACGATTCAACAGGGGGGTAGACGCCGACTAATTCATGGTCGGAAACGGTGACAAAACGACGGGAAATGGATGGTTTTTGACGCAAAAAAGACGCCTAAATTGGTCAGATGCAGCAGGGAGTTCAAGAGGGGTCCGAGCCACGAAAAAACAGTGAGATTTAGTGAAATTTCCGTGGAAATAGGGGGGTTCTTGGTGAAAAAATGGCTTTTTTTTTCTGGAAGTTCGCTTAGTGCCTCGGATTCGATCGCTTAGCTCTGGAAGTGGGGCGGGAGCCAGAAAATTTAGGGCAGAAAAAAAGTGCACAGTGAGAAGTGAAAAAAGGTGAAAAAAGAGGGGTCCAGAAAGTAAGACACTTTGCATGGAAATAAAGGGTAAATCTTAGACGCTTATATTACCGTAAACAACCGAAATTGATACCAATGAATTATCTTTCTCTAAACTGGTGAATTTGTGAAATTTGTGTGGACTCTATTTGTGGAATTTCCAGTGGACCAATTGCATCGAGACTA
>JAJMCI010000214.1:0-26552 GCA_030565705.1 Metschnikowia baotianmanensis | reverse complement strand
CAAGTTGAGTTCTACAAGTCTTCTTTGCCGGAGGAAGAGTTGATCGAGAAGATCAAGGACGTTCATGCCATTGGTATCAGATCCAAGACCAAGTTGACCGAAAACGTGTTGAGACATGCCAAAAACTTGGCCGTCGTCGGATGCTTCTGTATTGGAACTAACCAGGTCAACTTGGAGTTTGCTGCTAAGTCTGGAATTGCTGTTTTCAATTCGCCTTTCTCCAACTCGAGATCGGTTGCCGAGTTGGTCATTTGTGAGATCATCACCTTGGCCAGACAGTTGGGTGACAGATCCATTGAGTTGCACACTGGAACTTGGAACAAGGTGTCTGCCAAGTGCTGGGAGATCAGAGGAAAGACTTTGGGTATAGTTGGATACGGCCACATTGGTTCCCAATTGTCTGTTTTGGCCGAGGCCATGGGTATGAATGTTATCTACTACGACGTCATGATGATCATGTCTTTGGGTAACTCGAAGCAGGTCGACTCCTTGGACGAGTTGTTGCAGAAAGCGGACTTCGTCACCTTGCACGTACCAGCAACCCCTGAAACCAAGAACTTGTTGTCTACTCCTCAGTTTGCTGCCATGAAGGACGGCTCTTATGTCATCAACGCTTCGAGAGGTACTGTCATTGACATTCCGGCTTTGATCCAGGCCATGAAGTCGGGCAAGATCGCGGGTGCTGCTTTGGACGTGTACCCACACGAGCCTGCCAAGAACGGTGAGGGTCTTTTCTCTAACGAGTTGAACGCCTTTGCTGAGGAGTTATGTTCTTTGAGAAACGTGATCTTGACTCCTCACATTGGTGGTTCCACCGAGGAGGCCCAGTCCGCCATTGGTGTTGAGGTCGGTACGGCTTTGATCAAATATATCAACGAAGGTAATACTGTGGGCGCCGTCAACTTCCCTGAAGTCGCCTTGAGGGACTTGGACTTGGACCAGGAGAATTCAGTCAGAGTGTTGTACACTCACCAGAACGTTCCTGGTGTGTTGAAGACCGTCAACAACATCTTGTCGAACCACAATATTGAGAAGCAGTTCACAGACTCCAGAGGCGATGTCGCCTACTTGATGGCCGACATTTCCGAGGTCGACATTTCCGACATCAAGTCCTTGTATGAGCAGCTAGAGCAAACCCCATACAAGATTGCCACCCGTTTGTTGTATTAAACTGGTCGCTTGAGAATTTTATACGTTAATAGACATATTGTTTAATGGTGGAAGGATCACAAGCGCATGTGACCTCAATGCATGTAGTACGATCGGCATCACTTCTTCAGATTGAGCTTCTCATTAGTTCCATCTTAGTGCAGTTAATATGCAGCGTAACAGATTAAAAAAACGAACTCGGTTGCACAACTATTTCGGTTTAGAATTCGGGGTCTTTGAATCCCCACAAACACATGATTTGAGTACGAACAGGTGTTATAAATACGTTCGACTTTTTGTAGACTGCTGTTATTCAAAGAGACGAAGACAGGAAAAGAAACCCAAAATCTTTACTATTTAGGTATCTCTGTGAATGCAGTTGTGCGAATACGATGCCTCTTCGCAGCCAGCTTCTCCAGAAGTGCACTGAAAGAAAAAACAGCAATCAGGGTAGCTAAACTTTATACATAATTTGAAATACAAAGATCACTCGAAGTTAGAGATGAAGAAGCAATCTCTTTTTTGAAAATAAAGGTCATTATATACTATTATTCCCAAAAGTACTCACATCCTCACGCATACTCACTCAATATGTGGTCTGACAATGACCTGGCGGGCGAAGTGAGACTCGAAACACCCGTACATACCTGCAACCTGGGTAAGAGCGCGGCATACTCGTAACAGTGGCGACTGATGTCCACTCTCACTTAATCTTTTTATCACATATTTCCCGGATCCCCAACCCATAATCCCAAGAAAATCATCATCATGGCGTTGGTTTCGGCTGCTCCCTATATTGCGTTGCTCGCTGAGCACGATAGCACTTTGAAATCGCATGCTTTGGCGTCGCTCAATGCTGTCGTTGACCAGTTCTGGGCAGAAATCGCAAATCACTTACCCGAGTTGGAGGATCTTTACGAGGACTCCCTTTTCGGCGACCGTGCTTTGGCTGCTCTTGTGATTTCTAAAGTTTACTATAATCTCGGTGATTTCGAGGCGGCTGTCAAGTATGCGCTTCGTGCCGGCACTGAATTTAACATCGAAGAGAAATCCCAGTATATCGAAACGATTGTGTCGCAATGTATTAGCATCTACACGGCGGAGGCGGGGAAACTCTACACTGGCGAGCACGCTGGACCGATTGGTGCACAGCTCACGTTGGTTTTCGAGAAAATGGTGCAGAAATGTATCGCCGCTGGCGACTTGAAGTTGGCATTAGGTATTGCCGTCGACAGCTTCCGCTTGGACATCATTTCACGGATCACCAGCGAGGAATTGGCACGTGACGAGGAGCTGGGTGTCGCTTTGATCAATTACGTTTTGACCTGTGCCCGCCTGGTTATCTCCAACGCTGCATTTCGCTCGGAAGTCTTGACGACGTTGATTGACTTATTGTTGGCCATGCAACAAAACCAAGACTTCTTCACGGTTTTCAAGATCATAGTACAGTTGAACGACCACAACTTAGCCACACAGGTTTTCAAGAAACTTGTGGCCAATGGTGACAACTTGGTGGCGTACCAGGGTGCGTTTGACTTGGTCAGCTCCGCGTCGCAAGAACTCGTAGAAAACGTGTCGAAAGCTTTGGCTGCGGATGAGTCCTTTGATCCACAGGAACCTGTTCAGGCTCGAGTACTACATATTCTCTCCGGAGTGCCCACGTGTGACTTGGACATCACCTTCTTGTACAAGAACAAGAATATCGACATCCTGATCTTGAGCACGTCGAAGCACTTCTTAGAAGGCAGAAACTCGATCTTCCATTCCGCAGTGACTTTTGCCAACGCTTTCATGCACATGGGAACCACCGACGACTCGTTTTTCAGAAAGAACTTGGACTGGTTGGGCAAGGCCTCGAACTGGTCGAAGTTTTCTGCCACCGCCGCGTTGGGTGTTATTCATAAAGGTAATCTCTCGCAGGGACGTAATGTTTTGAAGCCTTACTTGCCCGGTTCCACAGGATCTGCATACATGAGAGGTGGCTCCTTGTTTGGCCTCGGATTGATTTTCGCCGGCCACGGTAGAGAAACCATCGATTATCTCAAGCTGTTCATCGACGAAAGCGGCAATTCAGCTGGAACTGCGACCTCCGACGTCGTGTCTCATGGTGCTTGTCTTGGAAGTGGTGTAGCTGGAATGGGCTCCAATAGTGAGAGCCTTTACGAGGCATTAAAGGTTGTTCTTTACTCAGACTCAGCCGTCTCTGGCCAGGCTGCGGGCTTAGCTATGGGCTTGGTGATGCTTGGTTCTGGAAACGCAGATGCCATCAATGACATGTTCACCTACGCACAGGAGACGCAACATGAGCACATTGTGCGTGGATTAGCAATTGGAATTGCCTTGTTGAATTATGGCCAGGAGGTTAAGGCCAATGAAATTATTGACAAGCTTTTAGACCTGGAAAATCCGATCTTGAGATACGGTGGTGCTTTCACTATTGCATTGGCTTACGTTGGTACGGGTAACAATGATGCCATCAAGAAGTTGTTACACTATGCCGTATCAGATCCATCTGACGACGTCAGAAGGGCATCTGTGCTCGGCTTGGGCTTCTTGTTAATTCGTGATCATACTGCTGCTCCACAAATTGTTGAGCTTTTGTCACAATCCCACAACCCTCACGTGCGTTACGGTACAGCCATGGCTTTGGGTATTGCTTGTGCAGGAAGAGCTTCGCCTGCGGCTCTCGAAGTTTTGGAGCCATTGACCAAAGACGCTGTTGATTTCGTGAGACAAGGTGCATTGCAAGCATCTGCCATGATATTGATCCAGCAAAATGAATCTACCTTTTCCAAGGTGAAGGAATTCCGCAAGTTATATCTGGAGACCATCAAGAACAAGCACGAGGACGCAATGGCCAAGTTCGGTGCCACCTTGGCTCAAGGTATTATCGATGCTGGTGGACGAAACGTTACTATCAGCTTGGAAAACACCAATACCAACACCTTGAATACTAAGGCCATTGTGGGTCTCGCGGTCTTCATGCAATCTTGGTTCTGGTTTCCATTTTCGCACTTTTTGTCGCTTTCCTTCGCACCAACAGCCATTATCGGTGTTAACGAGAATCTCAGGGTACCTCAGTTCGACTTGAATGTGCACAGCAAGCCTGAGTACTTTGAATATCCACCAAAAATCGAGGAGGAGAAAGAAAAACAACCTGATAAGGTCGCAAAGGCAGTTCTTTCTACTACTGCTAAGGCCAAAGCTAGAGCCAAATTGCAGAAAGCGAAGAAGAAGGAAGAAAACGAGGGTAACGAGATGGACGTGGACGAGTCCGAGAAGTTAAAGCCTGAGGAGCAGAGCGATGTTAAATCTGAAGAGAAGAAAGACGTTGGAGAAGAAGCCTCTGAAGAAAAGGGAGAATCGTCTGGGTTTGAGCAAGTTTCTCTTCGCTACGTGAAGACCCCATATCAAATTAGCAACTTGTCAAGGGTGTTGCCCTCTCAGGCTGGATTTGTGTCTTTTAATAAGGACGAGAGGTTCCTGCCCATTCGCAAATTTAAGGGATCAGGAGGTATTATCATTCTCGAAGATAAGAAGCAGGGCGAGCCAATTGAAACGATCAAGACTGTGAGGCAAATGAACATAACAGACGCCCCACTCCCGCAACCTTTCACCTTGTCAGGTGCGGATCTAGAGGATGAGCTAGATTAATAGTCAAAATATCTAAGATGTGATGATTTTTATAGCACTAATCATATATGTCGATATGATAGTACAAAACCGTGATACAACCCTTACAGGCAGGTGAAGTATTGAATGCCCGAACTTGTTATTTCTAGAGAAAAAGAAACTTAATTGGTAAACAGAAGAGCACGTGATTCATTTACGAGTTGTGAATATAAATATTGTAGGATTACAGTATCAGTCTTACCATATGTGCCAATTGCGAGCGCGTCATCAGGTAGGACGACCATCCGAATTCAATCAAAGAGCGAAAGATCACAATCGACAAAACCGCTCCAGACACTTAGCGAAATCCTTGTATAAGCTTCGGAATCGTTATGTCTGCTGTAAATTCATGTTCTCCTCATTCACATCACACATGGCAAATAGCACAGGCATCGCGAGGCGCGTCAACTGGCCAATCTGCACTCACTACCACTTGAGGCCCATGCGTCGCTCTCCATCTTTATCCCCACATTAAAAAAAAAAATCTAAGAATATGGAAAGTACAAGTAACAAACCACTACTAGAGATGTCAAATGGTACACTGAGTAGCACCAGCGCAGCCTCGGGTAAGGCCACCGTGGGCGAATACGGAATCACCATCATGAAGCTGCAGGACAGCCTGATGAACTGTGGGCTGTGTTTTGCACCGGCAGCAGATATAAAGGCGGTCGATACCGTGCATGTCCCATACAAGAATGTGTTGTATTGCCAGAATGTCGCCTCCGGCGATGTCGAGTTGACGTATGCGGTTATTTCGGGTGACAAGGTTGAAGTCTACGAGGAGATTTTGGATGCGGGAGCCTACGCCTTCGACTCGCAACCGGACGTGGCAAAACATATCATTCTGCTCTCGTATCCGCAAAACAACGCCCAGCCCCGGATCATGATCATCTTGAATACCCATGGCGGCCAGGGAAATGCCAGAAAGTTATACCACAGCCAAATTCTTCCAGTTATCAGAGCTGCCCGCGTCGAGTACACCTATGTGGAGACTGAATACTCAGGGCATGCATCAGATATAGCACGCGAATTGGATATTTCCCAATATGATATTGTTGCTTGTTGTTCTGGCGATGGGGTACCTCACGAGGTGATAAACGGGTTCTACCAACGCTCTGACCGCGAGCTTGCGTTCGAGAAGATTGCAATTACCCAACTTCCCTGTGGTTCAGGTAACGCGCTTTCCTTGAGTAGCCACGGCACCAATAATTCTGGGATTGCGGCGTTAAAAATGCTAAAACTGATGCGTACGCGCATGGACGCCATGGCAGTGACCCAGAGCAACACTACTAAGCTCTCATTTCTTTCACAATCGTATGGAACGATTGCCGACGCCGATATCGGTACCGAGCATTTGCGGTGGATGGGCGCCATGCGCTTTGATTTTGGAGTTACGCAGCGACTTGTCACCAAGGCCACGTACCCTTGCGATGTCTACGTGAAGTATGCGATCAGAGAAGACTCGGAGATCCGGCGTCATTATGAAAAGCATCGGATCACGCTCACAGACGACCAGGGTGCCACTGAAATGGATTTGCATGTCCAGTCGCCTGGGCTCGACAGTCCACCGCCAGATGACTGGGAGCAGCTCTCTTCGGATGTCACCGACAACATTAGTATTTTCTACGTGGGTAAAATGCCATATGTACTGAGCGATGCTCAGTTCTTTCCTGCAGCGTTGCCCGACGACGGTTGTATGGATTTAGTGATCACCTCGGCAAAGACACCCTTTTTGAAGATGGCAAAAATTCTCTTTTCCCTCGACAGCGGAGGGCACGTGCATTCTGGAGATGTCATTCACGCCAAGATTTCTGCCTACAGACTCGTACCACGCATCAGCCCCGAAAGCCATTTTATTTCTGTAGATGGCGAAAGTTTTCCCTTCGAGCCTTTGCAGGTAGAAATACTCAGCAGAGCGTTGACTGTTCTTTTGAATGACGGCGCATTTGTAGATACATCCTTCACCCGGGGCGCTTGAAGTTGGCTACTCTGTTAATCGTGGTTATGTTTTAATTTCATGTATTGTACGAATTGAAAAATGAAAATAATTGGTTCAAGATGTATAAGAGCATTCAATTAGTGATGATTCAGCGATTTACCAAGGCTTCGATGCTTGATTCTGTGGCCAGAAAGTACCAATGAAGCTACTTGACATGATCTACAAGGGTTGTAAGAATTTTTCGAAAAATGTGTGCTGTATGATTTTTTTTAAGAATGTAGGCGTGAGCTAAGTCCAATCGATAATTCTTTGTACCAGAGATCTTCTTCCTATACCCATTAAAACTGTTGGCTCACTATATATGAGCGTATAGTCATTTACACTGTGCGTGTTTCCAAATAAAGGGAGTAGTAAGTACCCTTACCTTGACGTCTTGGCGTCTTCACAGGAAGATGCATTTCTGGAGTAAACAGCACGTGGAAACTAAGAACACCACCTTTTTTTTCGCACGAGGAACCAACTTGAAGCGTTAAGGCGAAGTGCTTCGAAGAAGAATCAAAATCGCATTACACAATACTAATATCGACTCGCAGTCGCACTATTCTCAAGAGTCAAGGCCAAAAAGAGAAAGCGCTAGATGATAAGCTACAGGGAGGGCACGTAGGCCGAGGCCGTGTCCACAACAGGCCCTAATCTCGCGCGCTTTCTTATCCAACGGTCGTGGGGTCTGCACAGGGGCTATCCGACAAGATCAATCCGCAGTGCAATCTAACGGCAGGGCTCACAAGCAACCAGACGCAATGGAGAATCAAATAGTCATGCATTCCGCCGACATGAGCCAAGGAGCACTATTGTTTGGCGAATTCATATGGTCAGGATTGGGAACAAAGCGTGATACAGAACATGTGGGAGATATGTACCCCGCTTCGTTTGCATTGATGCGGGGCCAGACTCGCCCTCTTATCTACCGTCATTGCCTCTGGGCCTTTCTTCGCGGGAAGGCTCTGTGCTAGGTAGCACGTGGCACGTGATTTCAAATAAATATAACTAATCTGGGCCTGGCCCTGTGGCCCAAAGAGCATTCAAGACGCTAAACTTCAACGTAAATATGTTATTATATCCTGATTACAAAGTACACTCTAACGATATTTGCCCTTGCTTACTGGTCTCCTCGTGGCTTTTTTTTTTGCTTGTGTGTCCCCCCTAAGTCACACGATCGGCTCCAGCAACGCATGCGCGCCTCCGCTAGACTCCCGGCCGCCCGCCAAATTTACGGCCGGTTGTTTCCGCAGCCAACTCCGCAGACCATGCTTGATCTATTTCGCCTGACCTCTTCATAACTTCAGGAAAACCCATCGCGGAAAAAACTATTCACAATACCAAGGTACTTTCAGCCATAGTTCACAACTGTAAGCTATCTGGTCTCAACCTCCCCTGGTCCTTTTAGTCTAGGTAGTTATTTTGGTGACTTATTACATATACACCCCTCGAACCCTCGACTGGCTATATCCTAACCAATCCCGCCAAACAAAAAAGTACTTACCCCTTTTCTTTTCACACACTAGCGCAGGTGCTATGAAGTCATTTTCCTTGGGTAAACTCAAGACAAAAGTCGGGCGTCGGTTCTCTGATCCAGCGGACTTTCAACATACCGACATTGCCGCCGGCCACCGCCGCAGCTCTTTGACTAATGTCACAATAGTTGTTTCTGATCCCGACGCACAAAATATCCCTTCCACACTCTCCATCTCTGGCGATCTTGAACCTCGTTCCCGCCTGCGGAGCGTCTCCAAAAAGCAGGCAAAAGAGCTCGTCCGCCACGAGACCTCGCAAGTTACACAGAAAAAGCTCCTCACCCTTTTGGCCGATTTGGGACTCCAGCTACCCATCCCGCTTAGAACCACTACTGGCGTTCTCAACTCTGCTCCCTCTAAACTGGTGAAAATATACGTGGCGAATACCCACGACTGTGTGTATTTGGCGCCGTCACTGTCGACAAGTTTCACATACGAGGACGTCGAGAATGGCGGCAACCAGATCCCTGAGCTGGACTTAGTGGATGCTAATAGGCGCTCGGAAGACAGCGCCCATTTCACTGCTGACATTATGCCTAGATCAAGCGTAGGTTCGGGTCTGATGTCTTCCCCAACGCCGCTCCTAAACCACATTGCATCCACTGTTACGCAAACAATCAGCAAAACAATACAGAAGCTGAAGTCCTCTAATTACTTGTGCACGCAGATTGACTCAGAAACACCGATTCCGCATCTTTTTGCCGTGATTGTGGAGCTTCAAAAGGACTCCACTGAGAGGTACGTGGAAGTTGAGTTTCTGTCTACAACAAAGACTCAGTGGCCGACGATAGATAGTTCTAATCGCTATCATTCTGAAGAAAAATTCAAGATCGGCAAGTTGGAGTGGGATCTCAAATTTCAAGATGCCGACTTCTACATCGATGTCAATAATACCAAAAATACGCGGCTAGGGATCATTGATCCGCGTCACTTGGCAGAGAAAACTAAAGAGTTTCGGCTTTTCGATGCTCGCAAACTGTCAAGCGAGTCGTTTGATGATCATACTTTCTTCCAACTGTCACGTCATAGCTGTGATAATTTATCTCTGGCAGGCCACGAGATACCCACAGAAGTACAGAAAGCGGGCTTTTATGTATTTTTACTTCCTATTTTGCTTCCCCCCAACATTCCTGCTTCTGTAAATACAGCAAGTGGTACACTTACGCACAAGCTTTCCGTCAAAGTACCCGCGTCATACGAAAAGCTAAGCAAAAGATCAGCAGTAAGGGCAGATTACAAGTTACCCATGGTAAGAACTCCTCCTTCTTTGGCCAACTCCATTGCTGACAAGCCCATCTATGTGAATAGAGTCTGGAATGACGCGCTTCACTATTCGATTACATTTCCTAGGAAGTATGTCTCTTTAGGCTCCGAACACACCATCAACGTGAAGCTCATTCCTATAGCCAAGGACGTGACTGTGAAAAGACTAAGGTTCAATATACTCGAAAGGATAACTTATGTTTCTAGAGATCTTACAAGAGAATATGAGTATGATGGTGATGACCCTTTTGCCCGCTCAAGGAACTCAAAAACCAAGCATCGGATCGTGGCTCTTTGCGAGCTCAGAACTAAATCAAAAGGTAGCTACAGTGGGTTAGAGCCGTTCAAAGAAGAAGTCTTGAGCTGTCCCGAGAACAACTTACTCTACTCTTGTTACGAGCAAAGACCACACTCTGCAGATGGGTCAAATTCAAAGGATGGATCAGTGATGGTGGCTTCTCCGTTAGATATCAATATTGCCTTGCCATTTTTGACTTCTCGGGCTGACAAAGAAATGGTTACTCCTGGCTTTAACGAATACGATCAGGCCTCGGAAATACACATGCCTCTTCCCGGTTCTCGAAGTCACTCTGTATCGAAACGAGATCTGGTTGCAAGTTTAGAAGCTCCTTCTCTGCCAGTGATCGGTAGTCTTGAGACGCACATCAGTCATTTAAATGGGGGTCAGTTTTTCTCTGATACGGAAGAAGATGTTCTAAAGCTCGACTCGTCATCATTGCTGCCCAAAAAATATAGTGGCAGAGACAACTGCACAAGCAAAGGATATACAACGCTTGCTAAAGCATTATCACCAGATTCGAACTTCCGCCACATACAGATTTCTCACCGGTTACAAGTATCATTTCGTATTTCCAAACCAGATCCCTCGGACAACAACAGAATGCATCACTATGAAGTCGTAGTTGATACCCCAATTATTCTCATGAGCGCTAACTGCAGCGATAGTGCTTTACAATTACCAGAGTACGCTGAAGTTGGAACTGAGGCTGTAGGTGTACAGCCCCCGCGCCCTGGAAGTATCAACTTTCGCACACCTTCTTACAACGGGAATGGTATTAGTATCAAGCCTCTCGACCCTACCATGGGCGAGCAATTGCCATCATTTGAGGAGGCCACTTCAATCCCCTCTTCTCCGATCATAAGATCATCCTCCGTCACAAGCATGGACCCTAGTACTCCATCAGATCCTCCGGCCTACGAAAATGTCTCATTCAACAATGGCAATCATTCTTCCCAAGAAGCACTCACAATTGATGATGTTTTGGTAGGCAGCAGCCACTCTATCTTCAAGCGAAAATCCGCGATTCGAGCCTCATTGGAAAGCTCATTTGCATTATCTCAGTCATCTGTAAGCCGGGCTTCGAGCAATAGTGAAGTGAGCCCAACAGATAACTCGACCTCATCATCTAGTTCGGATCTCGCTAGCAATTTTACGTCATCTGTTGAACTGTCATCCTTTGGAATGCAAAGCGAACTAGGTACCTCAAGCTCTAATGAAATTGGATCTGCCGAACTAGTTGCTGAGGGGATGACGCCAGCACGCACTCTGTCATTTGCCACTGACAGCTCCGAGAGCTCTCATGGTGCCATGAATGTCGAACCTCAAACTGTCCTTAATGGTGATGTGCATTTTGATCAACGGCTTCCGCTTCTTCATAATGAAAGTCTGAATGGCGTGGTGACTCAATTAAGCAGGTTGGGTTCACGGAATGGAGCACTCACCTCGAATGACTGGAGCAAAATGCTGACGGAGACTTTGAATGAAGAGTCACATGCTCAATCTTTGTTCCATGCATATTGAGTCCGCTATTACTAGATCGTATAGATTTTTAATTTACTGAGTTGAGAGTAGATATATCTGTGTAGTTTGCCTCGTTGTATTTGTCAAAAAAATGGTTGCAAAATATCTCCACCTTTCGTTGCTCTCAACATCAGTACACCGTGATTTCAAAAATGTGGAGAGATTTCTGGCGCCCAATGACAAGAGTTGGAATGTCAACAATTTGCTTTCAAAACAGTGGCGAATGTCTCTCGTTCCACGTAATGGTAAGGTTGCCGTGATAGGAGCAGGTGTTTCTGGCTTGTGTTACACGTATTTTCTTCACAAACTTCGACCCGATGTGCGTATCTCCGTATACGAGGCGGCAAAAGAGCCCGGTGGGTGGATCAAGTCTTTGAAACTCAGCGACAATGGTTCAGAAGTAATTTTGGAGAAAGGACCCAGAACCTTAAGAGGTGTGAGTGATGGTACGCTTCTCATCGTGGATATCATGAAGCAACTAGGACTCGAAAGGGAAGTGGAGGTGATGAAAGCAACCTCTAAAGGAAATAGAAAGTGGCTTCTCGACCCTTCTGGCCTCTTGGTGCAAGTCCCCAACTCATTCCTGCTGCTTTTCAAGTTCATTCTGAATGATGTGACCCAGGGATTAATACCTAGTGTTCTCCGTGAACCGTTCCGCAAAGTGAGCAAAACTGGAGAGGATGAATCTATTCGGTCCTTCATCACAAGGAGGTTCGGGTCCCCTCAATTGGCGGACAATGTCTTAAGTGCTGTCATGCATGGAATTTATAGTGGTGATGTAAACAAATTGAGTGTGCGTGCAACGCTCCCAAACATGGTGAAACTCGAACAGGAGCATGGATCCATTGTACGAGCCGTGATGCTGAAGGTGGTGTCCAAAGCAAAACCTCTCGAGATAAATCCATATCTTGCGCAGTATGAAGAGAAAATCTCACCAAGTGCTGATCTACTAAATGTTGCATCCAGCCTAAAGAAATACCCCATCATGAGATTACACAGCGGCATGCAGACGCTACCTTGGGCTTTGGCCCTGTACTTGAAAAAACAACCAAACGTGGAAATCAATTTAGAGAGCCAAGTATCCACCCTCAATTTAAAGGATTCATCAGTATCTGTCGCTGGGGAGATTCAAAAGTTTGATTACGTAAGGTATACACTGGGACTACAGAGGCTTTCTTACATGGCCAAATTCAGCAACCCGGAAATTCCTCTGGTTTTTGAAAGCCTTGAATACTCAACAATTTTCCTCGCCAACATATACACTAAGAAGAGAGGTTTGATCCCCAAAAACGGAAATGGATTTGGATTCTTGGTTCCTCGAAGAAACCGTAATCCCGAGTCGCTTTTGGGCGTTATTTATGATTCCGACACCGAGCTGGACGCTGAGAGGTTTGTTGATGGTACATCATTTGAGAAGCCTGCGTACGACAAAATAACATTGATGATAGGCGGGCATTACTTCAACACACGTGGTGTGCCTTCCAACCGAGCAAATTTACAAGCCACAAGAGATGTCATGCAAAATATTTTGATGATCGATTTGAGCAAATACAACATCGTCGAGCGCGACGAAGCGCAAGCACAAAGCCCCAAAATTTCGCTTGCGGAGAACGATTTGCTCATATCGTACAATCTCCACCGAGACTGTATTCCTCAGTACAACGTTGGGTTCTTAGAAAAATCCAAATTCATTCGCGATAGTGTAACGGAAGACTCTGCTGGGAGAGTTTCGCTCGGAGGTCCCAGCTTGGGAAAATTGGGGGTTCCTGATTGTGTCATGAACGAGCTAGAAGCAGCATTACGCGAATGATAATCAGCTATTCATCGTTGTAGTGTATGTATCCTTCCTTACTTACAGAACAACATTTGGATCTGGGCGAGAGCTTTTCCACACGTAGTTTTCATGGTTCCTTTTTCTGAATTACTCCTTTGCAATTGCCTTTTCGGCTGCCTCTATGCACAAAGACTTCTTTTTCGAATAGTCAATATGGATACTCTTCCCGAGTAAATTGGTTGATTGAAGGGCTTTCAAGGCATGCGAGGCAGATTCCACGCTATCAAGAACAATGTGCGCCTGGCCTTTCATCTTCATGTTGATTTCATAAATTTCCCCGTAGGTCGAGAAGATCAAATATAGGGTGTGCTTAAGAAGAACGTGGTTTATCTTATCGTTGAGATTCCAAACATATAGTGTTTGCTGAACTTCCAGTTTGAGCCGTTTTGACGGCCTTTCCGATGTATCAACGGCTCTTTTACTTCCGGTCACCATTTTCAAAAAATATTAAGGTATAAATAATTGGTTGGGATAAATGGTTGGTTGTCTTAGTTTTTGTGCGTTCGAGATGATGGAGCGCGTATCGATGGGCAATTCAGATGCGACACGCAGAATCTAGAGTGCAATCGAGAGACGTAAAGTGGTTTGTGTATTCAAATGGGAAAACATAATAATTTCATTTTAATTCTTTTCAAATTCAGGTCATATTTTTGAACAAATTTTTCTTTCATTCTAGTTGTTCCTGTCCCAAGAAACTCATTTTACTTACTCATTGATTCTCATAAATGACCAACATTAGCATTCCGCGTCTATGGATCTGACAGCTATTAAAGCTTGAGTCTACTATGTACAATCGGCTACACGTTCCGCTAATTCTTCTACTAAATATCCAGCCAGATTCGACCACGATTTTTGCCTGTACATACCCAGCTTACCATCTTCATTCACTTCTGGATCTGTCTCACGCCTTTTGCGCGATAAGTGCCTGGAGTCGATCCTCAAACTCCATTGAGTCTAACTTCCCAACCATCTCGTCTATCTTGTAACCTTCCATGAATGCTGGTAAATCGTGGATCGAGTGCCCACAACGATGATCTGTTACCCGATTTTGCGGATAGTTGTACGTACGGATCTTATCCGAGCGGTCCGTGGTACTCACTTGGTCGGTTCTAAGCTTTTTCTGCTCAGCGATCTCCTTCTCGCGGTCTAGCTGAGCCAACCTCGCTCTCAAAATAGAAAAGGCTTTCGCCTTGTTTCTCGGCTGCGATCTCTCATCCTGCTGACTGACAATGATACCAGTTGGAATATGGACAAGCCGCACGGCAGAGTCCGTAGTGTTCACATGCTGCCCACCTTTTCCGCCTGCTCTCATAGTATCAATACGTACTTCTCCTGGCGCAAACTGTCTTTCATCTTCTGTCAAAGACTGTTCTGTACCTTCTGAGACTTTGGGCAAGACAACCACTGCCGCAGTCGACGTGTGGATACGACCTTTGGTTTCGGTGGCTGGGATCCGCTGGACTCTATGAATCCCACTTTCATGTCTTAGAAAGTCATATGCTTCTGGCGATTCTACGCTTATGATTGCTTCGTTGAGCATCCCGCTTGCTCCACGAGCCTCACTGATCACAGATGTACGCCAACGCTTGTGGCCGGCTGCATTGAGGTACATGCTGAGAAGATCCTCAGTGAAGAGCGCTGCTTCTGAGCCCCCTACTCCAGGTCGGAGCTCCATGATTGCAGGTTTATCGTTATGCATTATTGGAGGCAATAACTGTTTTTCCAAAGCATGGGTTGTCTTGGAAAGCTGCGAGAGGAGATTGGGGATCTCAGCTTCGGCCTCTTTCGTGAGCTCTTCATCTTCGGCTTCGTCAATCATCTCACGCAAAACCTCGTAGTCTGTAGTAGCCTCCTTGTACCGGGAAAGATTCTCCATTATAACCGATAACCGCGAGAATTTCACGTTGGTTTCCTGGTTGAAAGTACCCAGGGACATCGCTTTTTCCACAGCGTCATATTCCTTTGTCAAGGTTTCTGCTCGCTGAAGGAGGAGCGGGTGAATCGGTTTGAAATACTCGACTGCCAGAGTGGAGTTATGTCGGCTCGCCACACGCAATCCTGGTATGATTCGGAGCTTGGTTATGGATTTATATACATGGTCTTTGAGCATCTTGAATGGTTCGCTGAGTCTTGGCGGACTTGTGGTGACTCGCTCAATTAAACTATATATTGAAGAAGATTTCTTTTGTTTTTAATACAAAAATGAATTACCACTTCAAGTTGGCAAGGCGATCTCTTGGTTTTTTCTTGGAAAACTGATATGAAATCAGAACTTGGTAAAGAGTGCCGAAATTTTTCAGTCGCACTTCAAGCGACGCGTGTACTTATCGCCTAAGTTTCGAGAAACATGTCCTCAGCCAGTCAGCCTATATCGCTCGTGGAATTCGAAGCGGCTATAAAAGAGCTTACGGATGATACCATAGTAAACATCAGGGCATCACTCGAGACTTCCTTGACGAAACTCCACGAGACTATTGAATACCTCACCGCTGAACTATCGGGCACTCTTGATAACGATGATCGTCAAATGTACGAGGAAACCGTGGCCGAAAATCGTCAAGTCATTGCAAGCCAGCAGCTGAGAATGAAAATTTTAAAGCAGGAGCTCATGTCCCGGGGTTTGTTACCGGGAGACGAAGATGCTCAAGAGGGAGTTTATCTTTAGTTCACGGGCTGCTCTATTTGTCAGTTTGTCACGCTATTCATGTCTTGAAACTTGCGGGTGCGAGACTGAGTTTCGATCCAAGAGGTTGAAGGCTTTGAAAGCGTATTCTAAGTTATGTAGATTGTATTTGCCGTTTCTGACCGTGAACGCGCTAAGCGTATACTATATATCAAAACATCGAAGTTTGATAAAGAACTTTTCCTCTATGTACAGTGATTATTTCTTTTCAACCGGAACGAACTCTGTTCCAAAAAGCTTGTTAATAAAAGGTTTCTCATCAATGTGGAGCGGATCCTCGGGCTTTTTGCACACCAAAAGCCACGTAGAGCCCAAGTGTACCCTTTTCTCATAGGTGATGTCAAGCCCTGCATCGTCAATCATCTCACCGATGTCTAAATTCCATCTGCATGCCCAGGTCTTCATTCTTTTCTCGGCACGAAAATCTAAGTGATTATTAACAAAGTCCCATGTAGACCTTCCGTGTTCCAAAAGCACGATACGACCTCCAGGCTTCAACAAAGATGCCATATTCTTCAAGGCTTTTACAGGATCTTCATGCGCACAGAGTCCAAAAGCTTCAACCACAGTGTCGTACTTGAACGAATCCAGGGCAAGATTCACCAAATCCTCAGCCTTGCCCACGGCAAAGGCTGCATTCTTGTACTTTGGAAACTTACTGCGAAACTTCTTTTGTGTTTCCTCTACCATTTTGCTAGAAGAATCCATGAAAGTGATCGAGTCAACTTGTTCGGTGTTAAGATACGGAATGTTTCTACCAGTTCCGCACGCTACTTCAAGCACATCTCCTTGCGCCTGGCGCATGAGCCATTTTCTTCTGCTTCCCATCATGATTCCCCGTTCTTCCCACTTAACCTGTTCATCGTACGCAGATGCAAGACCGTCAAAAAACTCAGTGGTATCTTGGGCTGGCTGGATGTTGGGATTGGTGTCGTTGGTGACCCTAGGCTCCTCTGGTTCAAGCTTACTTTGTCGTGAAAGGGGCTCTTCCAAGTACTTCGTGTCATCTGCCAGAGCGACTTTTTTTGTGGGCTTTGCCTGCTTGCTGTACCAGTTGTCAAGGTCATCGGGGGTAGGCTCGAACATGACCGAGGCGTCAAAGAGATTTTTACGTCTGAATTCCTTACGCATCATCTGATAGAGTCTGAACTTTTTCTCTTCCCGTGGCTTCAACTTGTCTGTGCTGAACGCCTTAAACTTAAGATATTCATACTCACTGAGACTTGCTGGATCATGTGCGTACTTGAGTCGAATGTGCTTCATTTGCTTGTCTTCATGGTAACGGTCACGCATGTAAAAGTAAAACGCCACGAGCATAACACCGAACGTCGCCAAGTAGTATTTAGTCATTTTACGCTTGAATTCCATGCTTTCGAAATAGCGAGCCCATTGCTTGTACTTGGGAAGTTTCTCCAACTCCCGCTTCTCCTGGGCCTTCTTATGATCGAATGGGAATGGAGTTTGCGCATACCCTCTCAGAGCTGAGCTTGTTAGCGATGCAATCCTTAGAAAAGGCCCCACTTTAGTTGATGACCTTGTACTCTGAAATAACCCGAGGGCAACCCGATACGGAACCCGAAAACTTTGCCGAGAAATCATTGCGGAAATCAATCCGAATCGAGTGATGGAAACGTTGTTCTAATCAGTGCATTTCGCGTGGTTGTTTTTTTCTATTCTCTCGAGGGACAAATTTCGCACCCATTCTGCGTGACTTCTAGTGACGAGTACCGCTGTATGAAGTGAATGACGGTGAAGATGCTTCCTGATCTACTACATGGTTGGTTTTTTGACATGGATTTTAGGTTCCAGCGTAATGCATGATGAACATTTTTCTTAATGATCTGATTTTAAGGAAAGATTTCGGTCTGAGAGCAAAATAAAAGTTCACGCTTTCTGTGCATTCAAGAATGGAACAACCAGGTATTATAATTTCCCATATTTGACCGGCAAAATCAATGTACAAGATACCAAAGGTTAATTTCCACCTTCCAAGCCACTGGTTTATTCGTCGGTTTTCACTGTATTGTTTTCTTCAATACATGCGTGTACCAAAAAAAAAAAAAAAAAAATAATATTGAAATAATTCAAATTCGTCAACTTTCTTAAGATCAGAAGCTTGATTAGAGCGTCCCATGATCATCTGGGAAGCGAGGAACGGCACAGTGCGATTAATTCCTAAGTGGTTTGTCGAAGGCTTGGACGCAGAATGCAAAAAAAAAAAGCCATGGCAAGGAGCTTCTGCCTATTCATATCGTATATTGTGGGATTTGATTTTCTTGTTCAAGTAGAAGCACTTATAGTCTTCTAAGAACTTTTTCAATCGCCCGAGAATATAGTTAATTGTCTCTCCAGAGAGGCACCGGTGAGTCGTGTCCTGCCCGCGAGGTACCAAGGCTCACTCCATTTGTCCAGTGGCACTTTGGAAGGCAAATTACGACCACGCAGATTTTTGCAAAACCTCAATCAAAACACTCCTCAATGTCGGCAATAACCCCTATCTTGGAAGACGCCAGTGTCGCTGTTGTACAAAAACGGTACGACGAGGCCGAGAGTAAATACTACGAGGCAATCAATGCGAAATATGAAGGTGACGACCAGAACAAGAGAGCCAAATTTTTGCAAGACCAGGAAACTGCGATCCTCGAACTAGGCAAGGTTTACCAAACCAGTAATTCTGCTGCTAAGTTGGATGTGTTGATTCGTAACTCCAGACCAGTATTGAGCACCTTTGCCAAGTCGAAAACGGCGAAGATTGTCAAGACTTTGGTCGACGATTTTGAAAAGATCCCGGACTCTTTGGACTCGCAGATCCTGGCGATCAAAGAGTGTATTGATTGGTCCATGGAGATCAAGTTGTCTTTTTTGAGACAGCAGTTGCAGTTGAAGTTGTCGGCGAAATTGTACAGCAAGGGCCTTCACCAGGAAGGTTTGACGATCATCACCGGGTTGTTGAGAGAATACAAGAAGTTGGACGATAAATCGTCTTTGGTCGAGGTACAATTGGTGGAGTCTCAAATCTACCATGCATTGCGTAACATTCCAAAGTCGAGGGCAGCGTTGACCAGTGCTAGAACATCCGCGAACTCTATCTACTGTCCGACACTATTACAAGCGGAACTTGACTGCCAGAGCGGTATTTTGAACGCTGAAGATAAGGACTATAAAACAGCCTTTTCGTACTTCTACGAGTCCTTCGAAGGTTTTAACTCTCAAAGTGACGACCGTGCCATTCTCGTGTTGAAATACATGTTGTTAACCAAGATCATGTTGAACTTGGTTGACGATGTCAATACCATTTTGAACAACAAGAACGTGGTAAAATATCAATCGAGAGATATCGATGCAATGAAGTCCATCGCCACCGCGTACTCGAACAGATCTTTAAAGGAGTTTGAGGCGTCTTTGACCACGTACTCTGCCGAATTGAGATCAGATCAAATCATCAAGAACCACTTTAACGCCTTGTACGACAACTTGTTGGAGCAAAACTTGTTGAAAATCATAGAGTCCTACAGTGTTGTCGAGATGTCTCACATATCAAAGACGATTGGTTTGAACTTGCAGCAGGTCGAAGGCAAGTTGTCTCAAATGATCCTAGATAAGGTGTTCTACGGTGTTTTGGACCAAGGAAATGGCTGGCTTATCATCTACGACCAACCAAGAACTGACGCTGCGTACGAGGCGTCCTTGGAGTTGGTAAAGAACATGTCCTCTGTCGTGGACTCATTGTACGAGAAAGCGTCGACGTTGAATTAACCTAAAGAAAAAAAAAATAACTCTCAGAAGATGTTGAATGTGCGCTTCATATGACGACTCGTGGGCTGTCATGGTCTGCTGCAACTGCCGCCACTTCGGCTGCCAAGACAACGAACTCGCTAATTCTGCCGCAGGACAAAAAGCACCTAAGAAAGTCGTTCTCTTTGTCGTTCGCAACATCGCTCACCAAGTGGAAGGCCTGGCGCATATATTTCCAGTCATGCAACCTGGCCTGGTGGAATATTCGCAAAAGCTCAATAATGAAGTAGGGAACATAGATAGAACGGTATTCGTTGTATAGTTCGCAATCTTGTGGTGATGACAAAATGATATCACGGAACCAACTGCAAATGAACCTCTGGATCGTGCTCACAACTTTCTCGATAGATTTTTCAACATCCTTCGACATCCAGTGAACGCCGGATTTGCTACCAATGAATTCCTTCCATTCATCTAGAAGTAGAAGGCATTCAAGAAGTTTCTCATACTGAATCAACTCATCTTTGTCTGTCTCTGTCACCAGGGTCGCGACCTCAACCGACCCAAATGTTTTAGTATGCATTTCAAAATCGTAGTCTTTGAGGAGAGTCTTGAGATTCTTACCTTTTCCAAATTCTCGGATTGCCTGTAAACGGCCCGTCGAGAGAAATCGCTGGAAGACAATACGTGTGGCGCGAATTGCATCCTCGTACATATTGTTTTCAAAGAACCATTCCACAGACTTGCACAACTTGAAGTCAATATCGTCGACCACCGCGTCCTCTATCCTGATCTCGTTTTGTGGGATGTAATGGCTTTCTGTCTCTATCATGACTCTTTCCACAGTTCTTTTGAGCACATTATGGATTTTGTATTCGTATTGGTCCGTGACATCTTCCGTGCCAGAATCAGCGCGAGATCCGATTTCAGAGGGAGCACTGAGTCCTAACCTCTTCATCATTTCGAGCTGCTGCGCACGTTTTTCTGAGTCTGTTATGGTGGACAAGAATATAGAGTAGCACTCACGCACGTCTTGTTCATCAGGAATAAACGTTAAATAGATGGGGACAAGGTTATCGTAGCCGTATTCCGACAACTTGGAGATGTATCTCGTTATAAATTTTGTGGGTGTCTTGGAGCCCTCATGTAGGCCACAAAGCGAGGAGAAAACCGCCAAGTGCGCCAAGACTCGTAGAATGTGCTGGTCCTCTAAAATGCTGAGTTGAGAGGACTTGAATGTGTTGTCGAGGAAAAAGTTCAACTGGTTGATGAGCACGGCACCCATGATGACACGAAATGGGTTTTTGCTCTCATCAGCGAGGACAGGGGATTTCAGCATCGTATTCAAAATGGTTTCAACAGAAGTGTGTGGAGGCGTTGGAAAAGACACAGATGAGAGACTCTCGGATCCGCCATTGTCAGGTAACGTAGATTTCATGAACACGCGAATGTGGTGAGTGAGAAGCTGATTGAGATAAAGAAGTAGGCAGTTCTCCCAGTCGCCGCCTGCATGTCGAATGTTTTCTGTTTGGTCGCCTCCAGATAAGTACGCGTATATTAGACGTTCTTCCTTGGAAACACGTTCTTCTTGGGATAAAAGGTAAACTGTCTGAAGCCAGAGGTATTTATGTCTCAAGCCGCAAGGCTCTTGAGATGTCAGAAAAAGAAAATTACTCCCCTCTCCATCGTTAGCCACAAACTCTTGGCCGTCAAGGACAGGATCGACGTAATCTTGCTGCGCCCCAACCAAGATAAGGGCCAAGGTAAAGTTTCCTGTCTGGCTCGCATAGTCAACAGCTCGCTGGTATTCACCCGCCAACACTAGACTGTAGATAATGTCGAAGTTTGTCGAGTCGATGGCCAAGTCCTCCTCAGCGATATTTTTTATCGACCGCAAGGGTGCATCCGAATCCAAGGAGTCGACCAAATCAGATTTTTCAGGCAGAGAAGCTAAAACGGCCAAATTTCGATTTTGGAGTGCGACTCTGGTGTGGGTCCACTTTGACGTATTGGCAGCATCGGAAGCCACGACAACCTCCTGAGAATTGTGCTGAAGCCAATGGATGATCAAGATCAATTCCTTCAACTTGGGCTGTGTTTGCAAAAACGCACGTTGCTTCAATGAGAACGAAGAGAATTCGTATGTTTGCACGGGTTCGTTGTCTTCGCTGAGTCTGAATGAGTATAGGCTTGTCACCAAATGCCACAACTTCGTTTCCAAGTCCCAGCTGACAAACTCCTGCTCATCTTCTGGCGAGACATTGCCGCCCAGCTCGCTGATTTTCTTGCCAATCTCTAGCGCCCGGGCCGCCGAAATCGATAGGAAGTTTTGCGTGATGTCAAACGGACTCACGTTTCCAGCGCTCATCTGAAAGTTCTCCAAGATCTGAGCGAACTGCACCTCAGCCGGCACCTGTGCTGGCGCTGAAAATGCACCAGCCTCTTCAAAAACAGTAGAATTCATCTGCTTTCGTACTTCGTGTGGTGGCAAACCCAGTGTTAGCATATTAGCAGTAGTGGTTGCTGCTACAACCTCATATTGATTTGGTGAGGGTAAACACACCGCAGACTTTTCTGAGTCGTGCGCTGCCCCAGCGACTGGGAGTTGAGCCGAACCAAAATGCGTAGTGCATTTATAATTTCTGACTCAATATCTGTGATTTGTAGACTATAGAGGCCAAGAATATCAGACTAGTGTTTACAGCAATTGTTGAAAAGGACTCAATTTTCGAACTTAACTTTATGGTGAATTATATAGATGTAGTGCTACGGGCGGGCGGTCCTCACGGCTGCGAAACAACGTACACCCACACAAGCTAGCTTCCTAGATGAACATGTAAGTGATCTGCCTAAATTTTGCTCACAGCCAAAAATAAAAGGGGTTCTTAAAACCAAATTGGCTAAAACAAGCTTATCCGATTATTGTTTGCATTTTTTCTTGTGTTTCATTCACGATGGTGCTTGCTCTTGGTTGATAGTCCTTCGAGTTGCCTAGAATGATTCCGGCACTGCGAGCGGCCGTAGCTCGCACGCTAGGTGTATTTTACGTTTCAAGGCTAGCCTGAAACTACGCCAGAGCCTGTCTCTTTATCTGGTGCGCACGGCACTTGGACCCCTTCCTAGCAGATATCTCTTTTGCATTAAGTCCACTTCATTTTTCATCAAAACGATTTCTTCTCCAATTTCAAGTGTTGCAATTCTCTGAGCATTGCTCTTCAGACCGAGTTTGCAAACCAAACTTTTTAAGCACCTTCGCAAGTACTAGCTGGTCTCACTATTTGCGGCGTGCTCCTCCAGAAGCTTCCCCACATATTCCTAGTGGCGATCTTAGTGAGCATCATCTCTTTTGGCTGTGAAGCAGTTCACACATCGGATTTCCAAGTGTACACAGCTTTCTACGTCAAGCTTCTCGACTCAACTCTTATCCCGTGAAGCTTCCTGCTCATTGACGCCTTTGCCGCCAATATGTCAGATCTAGATCTTCATCGCGACACAGAGTTTGATACCGACGAAGATAATAACCCTTTCCCTAGCGGGGGACTTGCCAGTCTCATTAAAAGTGGCCATGGTGGCAAGAATGGCCTTAAAAATGTGAAGTCGGAGCGGAAAAAACCGCTGTCCACCATGCCCAGTGCTGCTTCAGATTCCGGCCTGACCTCACCCGCTGAGTATGGCACAACTGACGACTGTGGTGGGTCACTTTTGCTCTACCGAGACGAAGCGAATATCGTCAAAAATGGGCATGAAAGTAGAGTGTCCATGCTTCTTGCACCCGAAAAAGACGTGCAGATCTACATAAACGAGGCGGGAAAGTCTAACGAAGGTTTGGCTAATGCTTCGAAGAAGTACATCGTGTACACAATCAAGTTGACAGATTCCCTGAGTGACGAAATCCAAACAAGAAGACGATATTCCGATTTTGAAAGCCTACGAGACATTCTTACACGTGTCTTCCCACTTGTGGTCATTCCTCCTATACCTCCGAAGAACTACTTCTCTTTAAGCATGCTCAACGGTTTTGTTGGACCCAGCGCAAACGGCTCCTCTACCTCGAATGGAATTACTAGCATGTCAGGGACAGACTCTCCACCAAATGCGGTGCCATCGTACTCATACATCAACTCGACTCATTTAAATACGAGCAGGCTTATAGAGCACAGGAAGCGTCTCCTTGCAAACTTTCTTAACAACTGTCTCCTGATTTCGCAAATCAGACAACTCGACTTCTTTTCGAAATTCTTGGACCCATTGTCAAATTGGTCCGACGAAGTCAACCTTATCAGCAGCCAGCTCCCGAAGTCTGTCTTCCAGCTGAACCCGGAAAATGGCTTGAACACAGATCCCATCTATGCAAGCTTGCCGCTTCCAGTGTCTAGTCATACGATCAGCCTTCCATTCCTGACCTCGCTCACCAGTAGGTTGTTTGCACTGAAGAAGAATTACCTAGGGCCCTCCTCGAATACTGCCCCAGAACATCAAAACTCAACACACGTTTCGTCCAGGCTGGTAGAGACGTCAGACTCGCCCGTCGTTTCACATGATACCGAAAGCAATTCTACGACTCCTGCTAAAGGCAAAATTCAACACACGGCTGTGAATAAGTCTCAATTAGACGAAATCAACAAGAGAATTGTTAGTAACTACGTGAGTCTCACGAACGATTACATCGAGCTTGGCTCTTTTCTCAATTCCTTTTCTATGATTCTTGCAGACACCGCTCTAGTTGTGTACCCCAAAGGTTCAGAAGAGAAGGACATGAAGTTGGATCTCATGTTTGACCGGATTGGCTTGGCCTTTGACAATTCTTTAAGTACGATAAACTATCTCATATCGGAGTTGGAAACCAAATTCTCCGAACCTTTGGGCGAGTCAGTCAAGTACACATCTGTATTTGAATCGACTAGAAAATTCAAAGATAAGAAGTTCAAGCAGAATGACTTGATTGACTGGGAATTGAGGGAGAAAAAGAAGGAGCTTGCCGACAGCCTCCGAGCAGAGTTGGAAGTTGGTAAAATAGAAAAGGGCATTAAATCTCAATCTTCAAACAGAAGCACAACTTATAGTCTCGGGGCTAGCAATCATCCCATTACAAGTGAGAAAACAACCTCAAAATCCAGATTTTTGCCGAGCATTGGGTCTATGAAAAAAATCACAAAATATGTGTCTGAAATCATGGATCAAAATCCGGAATTGACCAGAAAACAAAGAATCTCACAATTGCAAGAACGGATAGGAATACTTGAGAAATGCCAGCAAATCATGGCACAAGATATTTCATACATCGTTGATGAAGTCAATCAAAATGCGGAGAAGTTCGGAAAGGATGAACTCAAGTCGATGCTTCAAATTCTTTTAAACTATAACCGAATCTTCATATCATGGGGGAAGAGAAATATCGAAGTGTGGGAGGAGGCTAAGGAAGAGATCTTGAAACTAAACCGCTAATTCGTCGAGATACCTCATCACCGCAGGCCTAGGCTGAGTGATATTTTTGTACCGGGCCATGTCGTCAGGGAACTTGTCAAGAGCGCCACGAAGCCGAATAGCGGCTTCCATGTTCTCGCTAAAATCGCTCAAAGGATGTAAATAGGTTCTAATGGTGAAAACTGTAGCCTCGGACTTAGGAAGTTTAAGGAGCACCTGTCTCTCACTTCTGTAGTGCACTTGCTTCTCAAAGTTGAGGTCCTCGAAGGGGATTGGCGTGTTTAATTCTTCTTCGGTCAAATGATAACCCTTGTTTGAGTCATCGACGTATAACTTATTGTGTGTTTGGACAGAAAAATTTGATCGCGAGACAAATTCCCCTGGTTTGATTCTGTCAAAGAACCGGTTCATGGATAACTTGAGCTTCGACTCGTATCCTGGAATAGGCGCGTGGATCATAGTAAGAGGCTTGTCAAACTTATCGCGCGGATCAAAGCCAGCGGCAAAGGCAAATACACCAGCCTTGAAGATGTACTCTTCTCCATAGGGCTGGTCCTTTCTGGACGGGTCTTTCAAGAGTATGATAAAGTCTTCCTCGATTGTGCGGATCAAAAATTTGAGCAAGTCTCTAGGGTTTTCAACAATAGTGGATGAAGCTGGGATCTTCTCGTTAGTGATATGATTCTTCACTTGGTTGTCAATCCGCTCAAAGTACATTGGGTACTTGTCGCACATGAAGTTCACCACCACATCATAGAACTCCCGAACAGCTGACTCAGCCTCTGGTAAAAAAAGCACTGTGCTCCTTTCCAAATCTTTGTCTGCCGGGTAAGCAGGATGATTGTTTGTTGTAATCTTGAGTTTCTCTTCAAGACGCTTGCGATAAGTGTTCTCGATCAAAAGCCACTCTGAAACATTAATGCTGCGAATTCCCATAGTCAACTTATACTCCTTGTCACTGAAGGGGTAAGATTTGAACGGAGTCTCCTCGTCCCATTTAAATTCCAGAGAAACAGGAGCAACACCAAATATATCTATTTTTGAACCTTTGGGGGTCATTGCTGATTTGAAGTGATTTCGGACTTTTGCGGCGTATGCAAGAGTCAAGATAAGAACGGCGATGGCCGACACTATCTGCCAGGAGGACTCCAACATTGCAGACATTTGTGAGCCAAATAGGGTTTTTTTGAGAATAAACAGGGTTTGCACGAGTACAATAGAACGTGTCAACGGAACATCCTTTAGCGGAGATCATCAACCTTAAATACTAGCTATCGCGGTGCGGAACTCTCGAAGCGATAAGGCCCAGTCGGGAACAGTTTTCCGCGGCACAGTTTTGTGGGGTGTTGTGCGTCTGCATATTCTGAAGATCTAAATCAAGCAGATGACAAGGGAGATCAGATCGTAGATACTGATCAAACTGCCATCAGGATTAGCGGGTATTTCGCAGGCTGGTA
>JAJMCI010000213.1:0-26844 GCA_030565705.1 Metschnikowia baotianmanensis | reverse complement strand
TTCTAGATAAAAGTCTGACATGGATAAAAGGTGCCGAGCCAAAATGAAGGTTTTGCCATAGAATAGATCCCTTCTGAAGAATGTTCTCGGATAGTAACCTGGTCCTGATGTTTGTGAGGCTTGTCATCTAAGATTTTACTTCACTCTCAGTATCCACTTTCCCATCATAAGGAGCCTGGAATTGAACCTCTTCCCTAAAAAAATAAGAAACTCCACGCCAAACAGAACCAGAATTGGCACTCCAATGAATGTTCTGGGTGATGTCTGCATCGTAGGCCTAACGTATCAGTCACCCGTCAGCTACGGTTGGTTCTTGTT
Source organism: Metschnikowia baotianmanensis (assembly GCA_030565705.1). Lineage (NCBI taxonomy): Eukaryota > Fungi > Ascomycota > Pichiomycetes > Serinales > Metschnikowiaceae > Metschnikowia > Metschnikowia baotianmanensis. Next base: position 26,526 of record JAJMCI010000213.1, on the reverse strand, counting down.
GCGTGGATGGGAATATCACGAGAGGCAGAAAGAACCACTTTTAGAGATACTACAGGCTTCTTGTCTGAGCAATTTCTGATTTGTGATCTTGGTTGGAAGGTGTAGCAAGCCAATCATGCCAACCAGGATTTGATTTTGGGGTGTTTGTCACGAGTAGTCTCGGGCATAAGTCTGCAACATCCCCAATACGAAGAGTCCCAAGAAGCTGATCATACTTGAATCTGGATCAAAAAATTGGTTCAAAATAGTAACGGCTACTCAGTAGACTTGTATATTGGAACATGTACTATTCAATCCGCAGAATGAATGGATTCACTTTGATGGATCTCTCCAATCTTTCACGGCGTATGAGTAGAATTTGCTGAATCTGATTAAGAATTTGAACTTACCAATAAATATCTCTGCATCTTTGAAGACATTGTTACAGTTAAATCCTCTCCACTCAGGAAATTGATCTTCTATGCAGCCAACAATCATTAGCCAGAGGGTGAAATTAGCCATCCATGGAGAACAAGTCCAGTTCGAAAAAATCCTTACCAGCGCAAAAATCAATCTTTTTCACAAATAAGTAACACATGCTTCCACATGAAAAGATTTCATCTTGATCGAACGAGAAATGAACCTGACATGCTTTTCGCAACCATGATGCATTCTGACCGGACTCCGGAGTCTGCACGTGAAAATGCGAGCACGAGGTTCCAGACTAGCCTCCAAACATCGTCAAGTTCAGTCAGAAGAGCCACTCGGAGCATAAGATGGAAAAATCTTATTTTTAAAAAGGCACCTTACTCGTCAGCTTTCCAGAATATAGCAAAAAGACCGAGAAAGAACGAGAACAAAACTAATTGACCGATGCTTTCGTTTTTTCTTTAATTAGGAGTCTTGTCATTTGGCAGTCTCGCCAGGAGGTCGGTGTGCATGTTCTGTCGAATTCCTCTCCCTCGCTAGATGCTCGCTCCGATCATGACCCAAATAGGGGCCTCAAATTTTCTCCATTTTCTACGCGTTCCATACCACATTACAAACCCTCCTCCTTTCACCATCTTATCAAATTTTCAGCTTTCTTTCTAATTTCCCTACTACATTTTCCAAAGCATGCCCCATTGTTTTGATTTGAAGCAGATCCAGAGGCCCGTGGCCGCAAGGGGCGCTGCCTGCAGGTCATCGCACTGGTGATCAGTTTTTTTCCTCGCCAGCGGTTTTTTCGAGCTTCCATTTGCTGTTTATTTTCTGTGATCCAGTGCCTCAGATACTACTACCCGGCAGCACAATCAATTCTAGAAAATGGCTACTACTGAAGTTCCTACTTTCAAGTTGGTCCTCGTTGGCGACGGTGGAACCGGAAAAACCACCTTCGTCAAGAGACATTTGACCGGTGAGTTTGAGAAAAAGTACATTGCTACCTTGGGTGTGGAGGTGCACCCCTTGGGCTTCCACACCAACTACGGTGAGTTGAAGTTCGACGTGTGGGACACCGCCGGCCAGGAGAAGTTCGGTGGCTTGAGAGACGGCTACTACATCAACGGTCAGTGTGGAATCATCATGTTCGACGTGACCTCGAGAATCACCTACAAGAACGTGCCCAACTGGCACAGAGACTTGGTCAGAGTGTGCGAGAACATTCCTATTGTCTTGTGCGGTAACAAGGTCGACGTCAAGGAGCGCAAGGTCAAGGCCAGAACTATCACCTTCCACAGAAAGAAGAACTTGCAGTACTACGACATCTCCGCCAAGTCCAACTACAACTTCGAGAAGCCTTTCCTCTGGTTGGCCAGAAAGTTGGTCGGCAACCCTCAGTTGGAGTTCGTCGCCACCCCCGCCTTGGCCCCACCCGAGGTGCAGGTCGACAGCGCCATGATGCAAAAATACCAGCAGGAGATGGACCAGGCCAGTGCCTTGCCATTGCCTGATGAGGACGACGACGACTTGTAAGCGACTCGATAGACTGCGCCTGTTGTGCGTTCCGATCGCGTGATTCTTGGTCAGCGATTCGGTTAAAAGCTATCTAAATCTTATGCATGGCTCGATACTAGTTGAATATATAATCCGGCCGACTCTGCCCCGAATGTTGTAGACAGGCGTAGATTCCTGTGTGAATGTTATTTCACTCACTATCCAGAATTTGATGAAAACGGTCATTAACTTGTTCTGCTTTTGCGTTGTTTCTTGTCTAGATCGTTATTCATTATACATAGTTACTAATCTCTACCTAACCAGTACGCGCACCGTCTTAAAAACCCGTTTCCTGCCGGGCTATGTTCGTAGATATCAGGTGCTTGTGTTCGTCCGTGAGTCTTAATATAGAGGGAGGGGGTGGTGCTAAATTGGGCAAGTTTGGGGGCGGCGGAAGACACACTTCCTCGGCAACATCGTCGGCACGTTTCACAGTGGATTTCTCTTTCTCGCGGATCATTTCCCTGGCGAATTTTTCAGGCGACGGTTCCTGACTTGTCAAGTATTCGAGATCGATTTGATATTTGCTTTCGCTAGAGTCCCAGATCCCTAGCTGCTTGGCCTTTTCTTCGTAGTACGAGCAGTAGAAACGGATGTGATTTCGTCCACTCAAATGCGATTTACGGACCGACATCTTGTCGTGAGTGAGGTACGACTTGCAATAGTCGCAGTAGTACTTGGGCATTACGAAAGGTAAATGTGTGGTTTATGGATCAGATAAAGAAATTGAATGGAAATAAGAACGTTGAAGTGGAAATGTGTGGAATACTAATACTATTCTGTGTCTAGTTGTCTAGAGAGTGCATCTGATCAGGTCCTGATGCTTCCAAGTTCTAAAACAGCGCGCAGAGCCTTTTGAAAATAGTACGTAGCATCTAAAAGGAGCCATGTAAAACACATATATGAATACGTGACTAAGAAAGAGCAAGTTTCTTAATTTTTCTGTCAAGGAAGTCTTTCAAACACCCCAGATAATTGCGAAGGAGATTACGAGTCCTGATCACCAACCTTAAACCTATTAGTTGTGCAGTGTAATTCGCACCATTAACGTAGTTGGAGGAGCCTCCCTACAATGGGCCTCAGAACCCAGAGACTCGCAAATGATTATGTGTAAAATTCTGATATTAATTTTAAGATAATCCAGTCAGCTTACGTTCATCGAAATCCTCACCAGCACCAATTATCTTCAAATGCCAGTGCCTGCACGTGCCATGTGACCGGATTTGAATGAAGCTCTTTTCCAGTGCCCGCGTTTCTGGCCAATAGAATGCGCGCACCGCGGCCGCACCCCGTATTTTTGGGCACCACACGTCCCCGAAACTCGGTGAAGACAAAAGTCTATGCACCAAAGGTTTGTCGAGATCCCATCGTTAAACACATATAAATTCACAGGACCATGTTCAAGCAATCAATTGTATGTACTAGCAGGCCACACGAAGGAAGATCTGAATGGAAATACTCAAGATATTGCGGGAAAAATTCTGTTTTCGAGGTGCAATAAGACCCCACATGGTATCGAGATCTGCGATACGATGAAAAGCAACAGATATGGGAAAATAGATTACTTTTATCCCAAGCGCTTTGAAAAGTGATCGATTTTCTAATGGGCTTGAAATTATTTGAATCATTTGTGGAAGAATACTCATTTTGCGGAAGAAAAATCATATTTGAAAGTATCAACTATCAAACTCGATGCTGAGACTCTAGCCGCCGAAGACAGACCAAAAGACAGACTGAAATATTCAGACAGACCAAAAATTGAATGAAAAACATTAACTTAATCCGGGACAATCATCTTGCTTGATACCCTGGGACTGATCCCTTAAATTCCCACTTCCATCCCTATATTCGTACATCTTCATACTAACTTTGCAGCGTGCTTTGTCCTCCAGAAGATTGTTCTCTGTGACCCCACAAAGATCCAACTTGGTCTCTGACTTGTACGTGTCTCAGATCAAGCAGTTCAAGCCTACACAGACCTCTGCCGAGGGCGCCGAGGGCATCAAGAAGTTCCAGTTGCCATCCAAACCTGCCATTCCATCTGAGGAAGTCAACGCCGACGCTGTCTCCGCCTACGAGTCTTCTGCTGTCGAGACTGCCTCTGCTCCTTCTTCTGAGGCTGCCCCAGCTGCCGAGGAGGACTGGTTTGTCTTTGAGGAGGCCGAGGCCGAGCACCACTAAGCTATTTGTCAGCTGGCGGCCGGCGTCGGACATCCACGCCGAGTCGCCGTGGCGCAATATCGCATAGAATATCAAACTAAATCATGGCTCTTTCATGGAGCACAAAACCCGGGGGCTATATGCTTTCAAACCATCAATAAAATTATATCGTCATTTCGATCTGCTGGAAGAACCTGTAGAGCTTCGTATCCCCACCTGCGCTTAGCTGAGGGCGTCAAAGAGAATTCAGAAGATAACAGAATTAGTATTAAAGCTTTTCCGTATTTTGTACGAACAAACATCTTTGTGTCTTCAAGAATCAAGGCCTCCGCTTCAACTCACATGTGCCTGCATTTCCTAGTTTTTCGACTGCCCCATGGTATCGAAATATTGATAATGGATATCAAGTCAAAATATTCTTCGATTCGTTTTGAGCCAGAAATCATAAACTCGTCGGACTATTCTATGCTTCTAGCTAGACCCAACCTCTAGATGATACCCCAACAGTGCGCGTACATATATTTATCTTTCGCGTCAGAAACCAAACCAAACATCACGGTCAAATATCTTTCACAAATAACGAAATTCTTCCATTAGTTCGAGCGGATCTCGACTATTGATATACCCAGATCTCCAGTCTTCTTCATTTATATCTTCAGATCTCACACACAACCCCGAAAACGCGTATCCATCTCCTTAGACCTTTGCATATCTCCATACACAATCTGACATAAATGCCCGCGTATCTAAATGTGGAAACTATCCGGAATGCCGCCGAACTTATAAACACGACGCTCGCCACAAAAGGGCATTCTAGCGAAGACCTCAAATTCGTGACTACCGACTGGGCGGAACTTATAGTGGACCAGCCAGATAAAGAGGCATTAGAAAAGCTCACGGTGCAGGAAACGATCTACAACAACGACAAAAACGTGGTCAACGCCATCTACTCGCTTCTTCAGAGCATTGAAAAGCACAACAAGCAACATGAGGCGGCGAATCAGGTCTTGGCCGAAAAGGACGATGAGATAGCGAAACTCCAGCGGAAGCTACAGCGCACAGAAAGAGAGGCAGATGCCAGCGAGAAGAAACTCGCCCGTGTGCTTCACATCGACTCTCCGAAACTAGCGCTGCAGAACGAGCAGTTGAAAAAAACAAACCGAGCCCACGCGCGTGAAATCGTGCGTCTCAAGAATCTAAACTCGGAGCTTCGAAGTAAATATGACGTAGAGAAAAGACGCATGGCGCTTGAGAGCTCTGAGCTTAAAGACGCCCTTTTGCAGTCACGCGGCCTCTCGACAACAACGTCCTACGGAATGCCCTTGAAAATCGGCAACTCGAAAAGCCGCTCGAAATCTGAAGACCCGGAAGTGAATCCTCTGTTGGTGCATTACAATAACCCCACGGTCAACAACGTGGAGCCGCAGCTACTAACGCCTGGCACAGCAGAAACATCTGAAATCGTCCAAAACGAATATGATGGGATCGCTACACAGTTGCTGGAGCTCATCGAGCGGCTCATGAGAGAAAACAGTAAATTTGTTAAGCTCACTCGTGAACTCACAAAGTACATGGATAAAGTGAACGGCAGCATCACGCCAGGTAAACTTAGGTCAGATACAGGGCCCACCATTATCAGCCCGGCCGAAGCCATAGACACTCAGCAAATTTCCGCGGAGACGAATGAAGAAGTGGTGCCGTTTGAACTCTCTTCTGCACCTCTTTTACGGAGCATCTATGCGAACTACGAAGCCATTTCCACTTTGGCGGATTTGGCCGTGCGCAGCAAGCTTAATAACGGATATCAGAACGATCAGAGGCGCAAGGACAGATTGGATATCCTCGAGGAGGAAAACAGGCTGTTGTCAAGTAGTTTGCAGGATGCGTTGAAGGCACTTGAAGAGTGGCGGAAGCACAAAAACAAGAAGTGAACAGACAATTTAGATGGGTGTGTCTTTCTACAGAGCCAATGTTTTTTTTTTTTTTTTTGAACTGTTCATTGTGATGCTATTCGCTGCCCATCATTCGTATTGTACGAGTGATTATGTTGTCTTTTATAGTACTGTGCCATTTTAAACGCCAAAAAGCCTACCACAAATAGAGTCCTTCAAACGCGAATAGATTTACTGTGTAAAATTGACTGATTTGCATTTTGTTTCTCGTGACGTAAGATTTACTGAAGAACTTTATATATTAATTCTTTCCGACCAAGAAATCCACATCACACTCATCATTTGTTCACCCTTGGAACCCCTTCTATAGCTGCAAAGTCTCACAGGCACGCTTTTTGCCACCATCACATTTGTGTTCTGCAATACCAAATTTGGATTATTAAGGAGACAGACCCGTTTTATTTTGTATGATTTATCCTCCTCATCTCCTCTTTCAACACAAAGACCGATATGCTTTCACGCACACATGCGCTCTCTCGACATCTGAAACTGGTGGTCTTAAACTGTCAAAGAATACTCCCCCAATTTTCTTTTAGCTCTTCTCTCTCGCTTTTGAGAAACATCGGGGGTATGGCCCGTTTTGCTACTGTTCGAAGAGACTCAATCCCGGGCGCTTGGAACTCGTTGCACACCTTGAATAATGGGTTCAAATCCAGGGAGACCACATCCGGCAGCTGGCTTTCTCCCGATAAGCCATCACACGTATTCTTCTCCTCTCTCTACGAATACCGCAAAGCCGCAAAAAGAAAAGTTTCCGGGTCGATTGAGGAAGCAGGAGGAGACTCCAAGGTCTCACCACAGAAGACTACGGAGAAATCTCCAGTATTAGCTTTTCTATGTAATTCTCCAAAGGATGCTTTTACCGAGGTTTCAGAATTACAAAGTACTTCTCCGGGAAGATTTGTGGAGAGCCGGGTAACTTTTTTCCTGGCGTTGGAGAAAATTGAAGAGATGAAAAACCAACCACCACGGTTGAAACAGCCCAAGGCGGCAGTCTCTTTTTGTGATGATGTGGCTTTGATTAAGCCCGACGGTATCTCTTCTTTGATTGCCGATATCTCCATAGAAACATCGCTCCACACCCCTCCGAATTATTCTATGGACGATTTGAACTCTTCTGTTGAAACTCTTGTGGACACTCCTATCGATGCTCTTGAAAATACTTCTATTTTGACCAAGCTCTTGACTTCTGCTTCTGATAAACTTTCTTCTCTGATTCCCGCTGACATGTTTCCAAAAGCAGTTCGTTGCAGGAGAAAACCCAGGAGCTTTCTCACACTTATTACCCGTATTTTGGTGAAGACGACAACGACGGATGACGAGTACTTGGACGTCTACTTTGCCTGAGAGAGAGTTGAATAGGAATGTGGACTCTATTTACTTAATGGAGATTAGCTTTTTTTACAGCTTAGTTCTGACAATTGCTACTACATTGCTATTAAATATACGTACTCTTTGTGGGCTGGAGCTTTTGAGAAGACTATACATGAAGCCTATTAATGCAATTTGGTGACACTTGCGATATTGCCAGCCAAGTTAGTGTAAGGAAATGTTCAAATATGAGGTATTAGAGAAAGTTTAATCAACCTTCTTTGGACAAGCCAAACTACTGAGGAAAACGCACAACAATCAGCCAAGATTTGAGGGATCTGAAACTAATAATGCAAATTGAGAGAGGAGGTTCTTTTCAGAAAGCCTCATAACACAAAGAGGAAAGAATGCCCAATACCCCCAGCTCGGTTACGAAGATCTCGGAAAGAACTTTGACAGCCGAGGCGATGTACTCACATCTTATATACTCTACCCAAAATATATTGCTACTCTCGATCAGAAATTAACTTGATCTATCCTGTGGTTCTTTAAAGTCGAATTATGATTCACAGAACTTTCTCAGGTTCTGTGTCAGGCGATATACTTTCGCTCGCTGTAGTTTGTCTTTCGTAATCATCACGTGTTTCCCCATTTAATTGAGCCTCATACATTGAGCCTAAATCCACCGCATTATCTTCATGATTGATTTGTTCATCTTTTCGCTTATGTTTCTTGGCGGCTTTCTTCGCCTTATTTCTTTTCGCTACTCTTATCTTCTCCGCGAGCACATTAAGTCTACAAGTGTCTGGGTTCTGCATTTGCTCCAACCTCAAGGCCAAGATCTCCCGGGCCTTTGCTCGGTTTTTCTCTTGGCTTCGCAGATCCTGTGAATTCACAACTATCCCGGTCGGCTTGTGGGTGATCTGCACCTTGATGTTGGACTTGTTGATCTTCTGCCCTCCAGGTCCACCACCTTTAATAAATTTCTCTTCAATCTCTTCTTCTTTGATAAGCCACAAAGGCCTTGGAGGCATGGCCTTTTGTTTCTTCTTCTTTTTAGGCGGCGAAGTTGTTAGGTTTACTGATTTACCATAGAGCAGATTTGTAAAGAATAGCCACTGGCTTGGTGCGCTTGAAAGTGACGCTCTTTGTAGAAAGAGACGAGAGACGGATCCGGAAGTCGCTCTTTGAAAGAGATGTAGGGTGGGGGCCCGATCTAGTAGCTGCTTTCGTAGTCTGAGAAATGAGTACATGGTACTGTATTGGGTAAAAGGTATAATGTGGGGAAACGCCAATGGCATCTACCACCTATTAGCACAGATCCATTAAGGTCCGTACACCATGACAATATGTCTGGCACTGCCTGACTTAGAACTCCCCATTGAAGATTGTTTCCGCTGCTGGGGACTAGATAAAATAAATCGCTCAGATAAGCGTTTTGTGTTTTTTAATCAAAAACAATATTTGTATCTCGTCACATGTTCAATGTAGGATTAGTAGGTAACGTCTTTGAGGGTCGAGATTTTCGTCAGAGCTAATTTAGAATGCGATAAAGGGCACAATACGATTGCAATGAAAAATTTATTTTCATGTGAGAGTGGAAAATTTGGGGGGAAGATTATCGGGAAATTGATATAATTTAACTCCCTCCTACAGTGTCTCTCTTTCGAAATAAACGAGTTTAGTACACATGTGGTGGACATCATGGTCATTTGTCATGCGTTGCATTCTGCTCATTATATTCATACAAGGAAGCCAAATAAAACATCCCGGTACACTTTTCTTTACTTTGAAATCTTTTTTTATGCTCATACCCCATCAAGCCTTGGCCTAGTGCTCGCTCTGTCTTGTCGTCAATGGGGTTTTTGAGACATGCCAGGAATGTCGAGCAAGCAATGGAAGAAGTGAAAAATTCGTGAGGAAAGTACATTCAATACAGGTGCTTGTTTGGACTTTAGCATTTAGAAATGCGGTGAAACATCTTTTCATATGTTGTTCTGTTTTGTTTGGTATTTATGCTCGTGTTAGCCCTCGTTTGAGGGAGTGTCTTGGAGTATGATCTTGCGCGAGAATGGCTGCAAAAAACACCCGCATGAATGACCTTGGCCTTAAATTATATCGAGTTGGCAATTCCCTTGATAAGTGTTTTTCAATTATTTAGTCCTTTGAATTTCATTGATAATTAAGTCTTGTGTTCCTAAAAAAATTACACTTTAACCTACTTCTGTGCCTTCAACCGTGTGCACTTGGCGTCCTCTGTTTGTGTCCAAAAATTGGGACCCTCAAGGCTCGCACTGGAGCAGATACCATCACCATACAAATGGCGTATATCAGCACAAAGAACATTTTCTTATTACCAATATTTCATAGAAACATTACAGCTAGTACAATTAGGTGCTAAAATAGACTGTGTGGTGCTTCTTCTGAGTCCCCGTATCGGTCAATTTTACTGCCACCAGCCAAGTTCAATTTTGCTTATTGTCTACTTACTAGGTAATTGATCTTTGCTCTTTGTTCCCAAACCTGAAACTTCTTCACTAGTGGCTTTTTACAAGCGGGGTATTCACCGAAGTAAGAATGGTCAGTGTTTTCTCGGAGATTCTGCTCCCCACGAGCCACAAGTATCAAGCCATTGGTTCTGGATCTGTGGGGGATTCTGTTTGCGGCCATGTGCAATGTTTACCCCCCACCAACTCTTCTTCCAGACATCTGGACAGAAAAAGAAAGCAGAAAAAGTCGAGGAACTTGAAAAGGTCCCTCTTGTCAATAAGGAAAAGATTATTGCAAAAAGCAAAATGGTTCCGGTCGGAGACCGAGAGCCTTGAAGATAAATCGGGAACATTAGAAGAATGTATGCATCTTTTGTCTGCAAATGAGGAAGACCGTGGTATTGAATACATCGGTTACAAGTCTACCCAAAGCTCAGTGAAGACTAGAAATATAAAGAGTGTTGATTCTCAGGCCCTGATCCAGTATTCACCACTGTGTAGCGAGTGTAGCTACAAATCAAGTCCCGAGTACTTTTTACCCGAGCAGTTTATCGCCTTGTTTATGGTGAGGTCAATAGTCAGACACTTTGTTATTGAGACATTCACGAAGGGCCCTTTCCAGGCAATCAAAAGGGGCGTATTTGCCTCAATAAAGAAAGGAAGGGGATGTGGAGCCCTGACAGAGGACTCTTATCAGCAAGTGAACGAGACTCAGTTTTCTCAGGACTCCCCTTTATTTGATATCTTGCTTCGAAAAGTTGGAAAGATTGCCACCGCACTTTATAAGATTTGGAACTTTTTCCGGACTTGCCGCGACAGGTTGAAAAGCTTTATCGATAGTCTTTTGCCTCACCCTGCTGATCCCGAGCCTGCGATTGACTTTTCTGCATACGATGATTACGAAATTATCTTGGATTTGGGGCATGAGCCATCGACAATTGAGGTAGAAGATTTCTCAGAGGACACCAAGCTGGCGAACTTCTCCAAGATCACTCAGGAGAACACTCTCAAAATTGACAGAGATACAATTCCATATGTAGTCTCGGAGGATAAAATTTCCGAGTGTGAGACGATTGAAATAATTACAGATATCCCGGAGTCTGCTGTGTACTTGTCAGAATCAATTAAAGAAGTGCAAACGACAGAGTTTCCTGAAGTGACAATAAGCGACAGAAGAAATTTCGAATTCACCGAAAACAGGAACACGAGTTTTGACTTCATCTCTACTACAAAAGATACTGAATCTAAGTTTGCAAACGATGTTGAGAAAACTTTATTGGAAATTGAGACAATTGTTGATTTCGCACACGATGAATCTGCTTCCAATCTGGCACCTATTTCCACAGAAGATGGAAATGCCACTGCGTTGAGCATAAAAGTGGAAAGCACAGCTGGCCTATTCGTAGAGCCAGCGAAGACCACTCTTTCAAACAGTGCAGTTGATAGCGATGAGGCAATTGTATCTCTTCAGGAGAGAAATAAAACGGTTATCTTAGGACTGAAGCTCATTGCCCTGATCATTGGAGCATCATTAGGGGGAAATCTTTCTGACCCTGAGAACTTAGCTGGCAGGAGAGTAGCTGTAGATCATGACAACTCCTTGGAATATGCAGCCAAAGACGTTCTGAAACATATCAATGCCGCAAAATCCAGTTCTGGGGTACTTGAGCATCAATCCTTGGAGAAGGCAATCTTGGGTCAGAGCTACGAAGAACCTATTGAGACTACATTTTCTACTGAAATGATTCAGAAGTTCATGGAAATTGCGGAAACTCTGGCTGAAACATACGAGATTGCTTCCTCCAGACCTAAGGAAACTCCAAGAAAAGTACAACATTTGTACAACCCGTGCACAAAGACTGCAAAAGCTTGGGCAGACTACGATTCGAACGACGAAGGCTCTATCCATGAAAGTCTATTGGCATCTGACCAGGAGATGGGTAAGCATGTTGAATTCGTCAGGGTGTTAGAATTTACAACCGAGACACAGGGAATTCATGTGACAGATATTTCACCAATCGCAATACTGGCCTCTAAGGTCTCCCCAGAAGAGACAACTGACACAAAGTCGCCTTTTCTGCTGGATATGCTGCTTGGTCAGAACTCGAATCAGTCCCCCGAAAGCTTTTGGAAATCTATTTCCGTTGATGAGCTTTTTGCTTCAGAAACAAATCACAATGTTTTCAACAGCACCTTGCTCTTGGAGGCAGCTCATGTTGTTGTTACCGAAGATGTGGGAAGGGAGGAAAGTAAGTTTTGCTTTGAAGACCTGAGCTCTTCTCAGGAAGAGAAGACTTTTGAAGTGGAAGCTCTTGAGGAGAAGGATTTCGATTCTTTTGTCTTTGAGTGTAGGTCACCCGAGAGAAAAGATCTTCTTGCTGACACTAGGCGCTCGACTGCTGTGAGTGATAGTGAAAATATTAGTGACTTTGTGGAAATCTGTCGGGATCTTCTCTTCACGGGCAATGAGGAATGGATGAAAACGGAATTCATGCTTCTTGACTTTGAGGAAGAGGAGAATATACCTGAGTATCGGCCAACGGCGATCAGGTTCGTGACAGCGGTAAAAGAGTTTCACCCTAATTCAGAGTCTTTTCCAGTGATAAAGAAAAACCAGGAGATTGAGATTGAGTTGATTGAGGATTGTGAATCATCTTATCTGTCCACTAGACAGTCACTTTCAAAATTGGAATCCTTCACGGAGCTTGAAACGATACTGTCTCAGATTGCCAAGGAGAACACCGTGGATATTACTCAAGGATTGACGGCCACTTTAACAAAGTTTCGGCTGGATTTCATTTACTCAATTAAGCTAGAGGTTTCTACCTGCAACCAAAAAATCATGGCGTTTGCCAGGGAGTTTTTAAAGCTCAGAAACTCTCAATGGGAGTTGTTCTCATTGGGTTCGGCCATCAACTCAGAAATAGCGTTGTTGATCGAGACTTTGGCCGACGGTGAAGAGGTCAGCTACAAATATTGGACAGATGTGCTTATGTGCTGTGCTACAGGTCTCGCTGACGTAGAAGAGTGTTACATGAGTATTCAAGACACTTTGAGCATTCTTGAAAAAAGCTTTGATGTGCGATTCACCGACAGTGTTGATTCAGTGACTAAAGTAAACTCGGCTAGAGACGAGCTTTTACAGAGTTACGAGCAATTTTATGAATCAAACCAAGACAAGCTCGGCTTCCATGATATAAGTCGGTGTACGCACGCGGGTCAATTTGAAGAGAAGACGGCATGGCACTACTACCTTGACTTTGATGAATTTGAGCTGATTTTTAGAAGTAACATTGATTGCTTGGGTCTGGCTATGGATACAGTCAATGGTTTTATTAAACTGGTGAACCAAGAATACATCGAGGCAAAGCAAAATCTTGAGGCTTCTCAGCTTGCACAACCAATTGAAAGCCTGGCTAAGGATGTAAACAAGGAGGGTTGTACACCGATTTCACCTTCGAATAATGCCAAGGGTCGGGGTTTTGATTCTAGAAAAAACAGAAAGCGCAAGCGGACTAGCTCGGCCAAAAAGAGAAAGCGGAAACACAAGAGAAGAAAGTGAGATAAAGTATCAGGCTTCCAAGTCGGTGAACGTTTGACTTCTCAAGACTTTAGTATTGACTTTCAGACAGTTCGATTTGAATCTCTTGAATAAACTTGTATGTTGGTGCCAACTTTTAGCAAGCAGACATAAATTAAATAAAAAACGAAGTGACTTACAAGGAGCGACCGAAAGATTGTCAAAGTGTGGCATTTTATGTAAGGTTGCCGCCTTTGTAGAGAGATTTCCCCCCAATAATCGTTTTTGGTTATTTCGAATTGGAAACCCGTTGTGCTTGCCAACAAAATAGTTAGTTTGTGATTAGCTTGAGCTCGCCTTTAAAGTTTGCGGGGGGCAATGCGCGAGGTTGGCTGCAAAAGATAGACCGAGAGTTGTCAGTATACTTCGATATCCTTTAAAATGATCTCGTAGTACAATGAGTGATTTACAGACTTGAAATGCTGTCACAAATTCTTATATAGTTTTCAGTATTACAGTAAACATACAGTGACTTCGTACACGCTCATCGTAATGACGAAGTGTTAATCTACATGTACGGTCTTTACAAGGGTGTGTTACATGGCTACCTCGGGCTTGTACCCCATCTACATATCTATCATATATAAAGAAGCCTTCACCAAAAAATTTTCAGTTTCATTCTCGTACCCAGAATTTCCTTTACCCTCGGTTTTTACAACACCACAAAGCGACAGAAACCAGACAACACGTAGGAATTTAACCAAATAAACTTAGTTAAACCCCGTGAAAAATATTTCCATTAAAATGGAAACCTTATTCAACTCGATTTTTGGCTGCTCGAGCGGCAGACAATTGCTGGGAAGAAAAGAGTGGCGCGGGATACCGATAGAGATTTTTAAGGAAGAATTCATGTGCAACACAGATGATTTGATACACAAAATGATAATGTCCGATGCGTGTAAAGATGTGGCTCACATGAGACGTTTTCTCGACGGGGTGTCAGAATTTGAATTGTTCGTGTTGATGACTACTACGCGGCAGAATCTCCCAGTTGGGTCTAAGCATTGATCAGTGTGTTCCTTGGGTGCAAGATACAAGGAGGGCCACTATATGGATCTTGATAGAGTGGTTGAAAGAACTTTTACTCGCCCAATTATGAATCAAAGAGCTAGCAAATTGGGCAAAAAAGTGGGAATGGTTCTATTGTTTTCGCATACTCTGGAGAATTGAGCGCGATCTATGATTCTCAAAATTCATGAGGATAAGTATATAGTATATTCATGCCCAGCCATTGTCTGTTAACCAACTTTTGAGCTGGTCTGATCTTATATTTCTTCTAATTTTGAATCTGTTGTAGCCATGCACGCGTTTCCAGGTACATAGCGAGCGGTGTGACACTCTGTGTGATCATCAAGCTCGCAACTGAGCGCGTAAAAAATATCTTGTTTAGCAACCGGTTATGAGGGATGCCATATAACATTAAGACCCATGTTTTCTAAACTTTGAACCCTTGGAAATTAATATTATACACCAGAGCCCTTTCCCAACAAAGCACAGACTCAAGCAAACGAAAATCAGGTATCCGGTTCGATTCAGGGTGTCATAAAGTTGCTTTTGGTAGAAAGAGTCATTATATCACGAAATTAGGAAGACCAGTGGGTTATAGAATTTGTAAAAATCCTTTTCTACGATCAATCCATAAAATCGTCCCGTCTATTCATTCTCCAGGGGCCGTGTCACAGACGTTTCGACCTGCACACAATGGACACGCGTCTCATTACGTTTCCCAATCGGGCTAAATTTTCGCGCCTCAACTCCATCTTCCTCGCGTTCCCACCTTTTCATTTTCTCACTCTGTCTCATCCTCTTTAACAGTCACAGTCTTTGTCATCATCCCCTTATTAGAATCAAAATAAAAACAGAATGTCTTACGAGAGAGCAGACACATACAGCACACACGTGTTGCCCGGTGAGCAGCCCGAGGACAGCTCGTTCAACGAGGTCACCAAGGCGTTCCGCAACTTCATCTTGGAGTTCCGCTTGAACAACCTGTTCATCTACAGAGACCAGTTGCGCGAGAACTTGCTCATCAAAAACTACTTTCTTCGCGTGAACTCGGAACACTTGATCGGCTTCAATGAGGAGCTCAATAAAAAACTCTCCGACTCGCCGCTGGACATGGTGCCGCTTTTCGAAAGCGCCATCACCGATATTGCGAAGAGAATCGCGTACCTTTCCAACGAGGACATCCCCAAGGATTTTCCCGTGTGCCAATTGATTTTGTACTCGAACTCGAGCCCGGTCTCGATCCGTAACTTGGACCTGGACCACATCTCGAAGATCGTGCGTGTCAGCGGAATCATCATCTCGGCGTCGGTGCTCTCATCACGTGCTACGCAGGTTCTGCTTCTCTGCAGAAACTGCAAACACACGATGAAGATGAAAGTG
Source organism: Metschnikowia baotianmanensis (assembly GCA_030565705.1). NCBI lineage: Eukaryota > Fungi > Ascomycota > Pichiomycetes > Serinales > Metschnikowiaceae > Metschnikowia > Metschnikowia baotianmanensis. The sequence continues at coordinate 10,693 of JAJMCI010000213.1, read as the reverse complement.
CCCACCGGGTTTGGGCCCCTTAGTTTGCCGCCCCGATGCTTGGCCGACCACAATCACGACGCGTCCCAGTCGCAGCAGAAATGTCCTCCTGAGCCATATGTAGTGGTGCACGATAAATCGACATTTATTGACCAGCAGACCCTAAAATTGCAGGAAGCGCCCGACGCCGTGCCTGTGGGAGAAATGCCGCGCCACATCTTGGTTCATGTGGACCGCTACTTGACCAACCAGGTTGTTCCAGGAACCAGAGTCACCTTGGTGGGAACGTATCTGATTTTCCAGTCCAAACAGAGAACAACCACAGCTGTAAACACGGTGGCCATCAGAAATCCGTACCTTAAGGTCATGGGCATCCAGACCGACGTCGACACCGACGCACAGGGCCTCACGTTCACCGAGGAGGAGGAGGAAGAGTTTTTGCGGCTCTCGAGAATGCCCAATCTCTACGAGACCTTCTCCAAGTCCATTGCGCCCTCCATTTACGGAAACGACGACATCAAAAAGGCCATCACGTGCTTGCTCATGGGCGGCTCGAAGAAAATCTTGCCGGACGGCATGCGTTTGCGTGGAGACATCAACGTGTTGCTTCTTGGTGACCCCGGTACCGCGAAATCGCAGCTTCTTAAATTCGTCGAGAAAATCTCGCCCATTTCCGTGTACACATCCGGTAAGGGTTCGTCGGCGGCAGGTTTGACTGCTTCCGTGCAGCGTGACACGCAGACCCGTGACTTCTACTTGGAAGGAGGTGCGATGGTTTTGGCAGATGGAGGTGTGGTGTGTATCGATGAGTTCGACAAGATGAGAGACGAGGACCGTGTGGCGATCCACGAGGCCATGGAGCAGCAGACCATTTCGATTGCGAAGGCCGGTATTACCACTGTGCTCAACTCCAGAACCTCTGTTCTCGCCGCTGCCAACCCTATTTTTGGTCGCTACGACGACTTGAAGAGCCCTGGCGAAAACATCGATTTCCAGACAACCATTCTTTCGCGTTTCGACATGATTTTCATCGTCAAGGACGACCACGACGCCGCCAGAGACAGATCGATTGCCCAGCACGTGATGAACGTGCACACAGGAAACACCGCCAACAACGAGGAGCAGGAGGGAGAGATCCCCATCGAGACGATGAAGAGATACATTCAATACGCCAAGGCGCGCTGTGCGCCCAGATTGACGCCCGACGCCGCGGAAAAGCTTTCGTCGCATTTCGTCGCCATCAGACGCCGGTTGCAGGTCAACGAAGCCAACATGGACGAGCGGTCGTCGATTCCCATCACTGTGCGTCAACTCGAGGCCATTATCCGTATCACCGAATCGTTGGCCAAGCTCACGTTGTCGCCGGTCGCCACCATGGACCACGTGGACGAGGCGATCCGTCTTTTCACCGCCTCCACGATGAACGCAGTGGACCAGGGAGTGCAGACAGGAGACATGTCGAACGGCAAGTTTGCCGTCCACATCAAGACCGTGGAGGTCGAGTTGAGACGCAGATTGCCTATTGGGTGGTCGACGGCTTATAAGACGCTCCGTAGAGAGCTCGTAGATAACGGGAAGGTGCCAGGAGAGGCGCTCGATAAAGCGTTGCACATTATGGAGCGGCACGACGTGATCAAGTTCCGCCACCAGCGCCAGAACATTCTACGCGTGGGTGTTTAGGGATTTAGAGGTGTGTTTTTGTGAATTTTTAGTAGGGATTAAAAACAAAGTTAAAAATATGAAGACAAGGAGATATCCACAGTGGGGTATTTCAATTAGGTCTTCCTAACATGCGCGTAGAGCTGACGGCATGTGTGATCGACCTTGCGTAAATAGTAAATTATTAATACAAACCACAGATTAGGCTTCACGGCTTAGAAACTGAAATAGAATTAAAATTTTTATCATCATTCATTTTTTGAAATTCTATGTGGTTTCGTTTGAGGAATCCTTACTTTTACTCCACCCTCTCGCGGTCTTGATGAACTGCACACACCACTCACAATGAGCATGCCCAGAACTTCTCAGCTCCACAACCATACCAACTTTATCAAACAACGTCACCTATTCACTTCTAAAAATGGCCGAGTTTCTTAAGTATGTTCCCAATCTTTGCCTCTTCTTAATCCTGTATTCTTGTTTGAATCCTATCCTTCTGTAAACGCATACTAACGAACCAGACCCAAGAAGACGAATCCTAGAGGGATCCCAGAGGCACCTTTCATCGAAAAGGTGGAGACCATCATCAAGAACCCCGAGAAGGAGTTCGAGTCCACATTGCAGGCTTTTCAAGATAGATTGCAGCAGTACAAGTACATGGAGCTCTCGAAGCAGCAGCAGTTGGCCGACTTGAAGATCAAGATCCCCGACATTGAGAAGAACTTGGCGATCATAAATCACATCAAACAAAGAAAAGAAAGCGACGACGACGAGGAAGATAGCCAGGTCCTCGAAACAAATTACGAGTTGGACAGCACGCTATACAGCCGAGCGGAAGTCGACTTGAAGACGCTCGATTGCGTCAACTTGTGGCTAGGTGCAGACGTCATGTTGGAGTACCCTCTAGACGAGGCGGTGGAACTTTTGAACGCCAGATTGAAAAACAACACCGAACTGTTGGAAACCGTGGAGGAAGACTTGGATTTCTTGAGACAAAACATCACCACCATGGAGGTCAACACCGCACGGTTATACAACTGGGACGTGGAGCGCAGAAAGGCCATGCGCAACGTCGAACAGACCACGAAAAATCTCCAAATATAGTAGCTCGATGTAAATAGCACTTTGAAATGAATTAGAGGATGTTTCAGGATATTACTCCATTGCTAAATACCCAGATCACGTTCTGAATGTGTCTAGGAACTGGCGCCCGAGGGGCCGCACAGGAGTCGTGGAACGGGCAGTGGTGTTTTCTTCCTGTTGCCTTATATCGTCAATAGCGACCTCGGCCTCGTCTTCATCTGCTCTTCCAAGACCCTCGTCGATTACAGGGGGCAGAGGCTCGGTTTCCGAGTTATTTAATCGCATGTATCCTTGCCATCTTCTTGAGAAAGTTCTGGCGGTATAGCCCCTTAATTTTTGGGGCGCCACGAAGAGCTGGAACACTAAAGAGGGCAACGCCCATGACTTCGAGCCTGCTAGAAGATCCTGGGTATACAAGCGGCCAATAAAGATTCCTACGGCGCATGGAATGATCGATCTGAATCCGTGACTAAGTAAGAGAAGTGTGAATATGAGGTGGATCTGGAAATGGTTAGTCAACGTGATGAATTTGCCCGCATTCCCGCCCTGGACAGTTTCGGAGTTAGAAGCATCCTCGGGTGTGTTTTCTGGCTTTTTCAACATGATCAGGAAGTGGTACAGCACGGGTATATATGTCCCATGGCAAATATAAAGCAGCGCTAAAATTCCCAACGGGCCGGGCACCACCGAGTTGAAAATGGTGTCGTAATATATAGCCTGTATGGGCTGTTTGTAAACCAAATACCGAGCCACAGCGGCAATGTAGACAATGGTGAGCTGGCCAATGCATAGCGTAAGAAACGTGCCCACAGCATTATAGAAGGCGAAAAGCGTGACCAACGAGAAGTACTTGCGGGGCCCAAAAAGCCGCTCAAGGGTCTTGAAATGAAACCATAGCACGATGGTGAGAATGAGATCAGACTCATTCACCACTGAAAATTGGAAGGTAGCAACTCGCCAGTACTGGAAATACTTGACTATGAATGGATCTATGGTTAAATTCACGTATTGTTTCAGCACGAGAATCAGGAGCGAAAGCGCCACAATGATCGACGCGGTGCATATGGCCTTGGTCACAGGTGTGTTTGTAAACCCCCGTATGGGTGTTATCTGAGGCATTTATGGCCGAGAATGGGGATCAAAAAGAAATGGGGGGAATTGTGGATGCAATATCTACAGGTATGTCTCTTTATCTACAGTGATACGATATGCGCACCTCTGGAGGCAGGCTTGAAAGAGTTGCGAAAGAGTTAGACCGTCAAGAATGGCGCCATGCGATGACAGTCTATATCTCGGATCTTTTGCGAGTTCTAGTTGACTCGCTCATAATTCTTATGTTTTTTTTCGCAAAGAAGTAATTCATGCTCGTTTCTTGAAAACCGGGCATTCAAATGTTTGGGCATTTTTACATTTAGCACGCGCTGCGAATAGTTGTGGTGCGATTTGAAGCATTAAATAATGCCATGGGGGTTCCCTGCAAAAAAACTACAAGCCAATTTTCATTCGAGTTTTATTAGTGTTTAGTATACATGGCGGCGCCTGCCGACTACAACTTCTCCAACTGGCTCTTGGTCTTCTCGATCTGCTTTCTCTTCTTGGCCAACTTCTCCACACGGTTGTCCTTCTTCTCGATTCCGTGCTGCATGCGGTCGTACATTTTCTTCGACTTCTTGTTCATCATAATCGTCTTCAACTCCTTCTCCTCTTCCTCCTCTGTCTTCTTAGTCTTCTTGGCCTTCTTGCTCTTATTGATGCCGGTCTTGGCGTCAGAGTATTTAACTCCGGCGGCCTCCAACTCCAACTCCTTTTGCTCTTTGAGATCCTCGTCTTCTTCTTCCTCCTCATCGGCAAGCTCCTCTCCCTCGATCTCCTCGTCTTCCTCTTCACTCGACTCGTCTCCAGCTTGAGCAGGCTCTTCAGGGTTGTAGTTGCCCGCATCTCCCCATGGAGACAAGTGTGGAGGCAAGGTCTCGCCTGCAGCGTATTGGCTCGCAGATACAAGCTCGCCCTTGTTGATGCTGTCAAATACCCATTGTGGTTGCACGTAAGTGCGGCCTGCTACTTTGTTGTTCACTTTAGGTCTGTCCACAAGTTGGTGGGTTATGGTCGACAAGTCTAACTTGGAGTAGGCCTCGGGGTTGCTTACTTTAAGGTTGTCCAATGCAATCTCAGATACAATCTTTCCGCCAGCCGATAAGATACAAAGCTCAAGAATGTCCAAGGGCACTTCACGGCCAACAAAAAAGGTGAAGTCGGCAAAAAGCGTGGAGCTAGAAGATGCGTACTTGCTAGGCTGGTTCAACAAGTCTCCTGGAGTCTTGTTAGTGGATGCAAACTCGTCCAACTCGACAGTCTCCACGTTGTCTCCATCGACCTCTTCAGCTGGAGTTTCGTCTTCCTGAGCGTCGGCATCCTTGGCTCTCTGGATGTCTTTTGCTGACAATTTGGCGCCTTCAGCTTGTGTAGTTTCTTCGATTGAAGCCTTATCGCCTGGAAGCAATGTGTTGATACCTTCCTGCTTGGATTGCAAGACGTAACTAGACAATCCACCGATACCCTTCAATTGCTCTGTATCTATGGGAGGGGGGTACACCAAGTCAGCATCGCCGTACAACTTGAACAAAACGAAGTGCAACATGGTAGAGTAGAATTCCAAAAACGTCAACATGATCTTGAAGTCGATGTCGGAGGGAATGTTAGTGGGGAACTTAAATGGCACCAACCATCTGATTTCTTGGCCCTTGACGGTGGCCTGGTAGTAGACACCTTTAATGGAGACAAATACCTTCGTGATGAGTCTTTCCTTAGCCACATACGCGAGCCACTGGTTGGTCAACTTGGCGGCGTCTTGCGTGACACGGTGACTGACACGGGTGGTGGCCGGCATATTGGCGAACAAAAACAACATGTTCAATGGGTCGTCGAGGTCACGCAAGGCATCCGTGAATGAAGGGTATCTTTCTCTGACAAGATGGTCCAAGGTATATTTAGGACGAGCCTTTTCAAGTCTGTCGGCATCGCTGAGCTCATTTCTGGCGATGGCCCTGTCCAATTTCTTGGAGAAGGTTTTGTGTTCTCTGAACTTGTTTAACACGGGCTCGTGCAACAAGTACTGGATGTCTTTGGCATAGTAGAAGGTGGTGGCCTTGGTCGAGCCTTTGTTGGCCTTCTTCTTGTTTCTGGGCTCCCGAGGAAAGATACCCTTAAAAATACAAAGACGACGGAAGTCGGCCAAGGTGATCTGCAACTTGCCGATCGCCGCGGATCTGGTGATGAAGTTCTTCGCAGCTCCGGTCTTTCCCTTTCTCTTTATTCTGGCCATTTTGTTTATTGGTATAAGTAGTCCACTTTGAAAGGAAAAGAATGGTAATTTTTCAGTGCGAAGAGATGAGCTTGCAAGTGCGGCGCGATGCGATGCCTGGAAAAAGTCGGAGGCAGATAATGAGGGGGTCGATAGTGGTCACGTGATCCAATCTCTGGGCTTTTGCCACAAGTTGTAATTCCAGGCTAGGCGAAAATGGAAATGATCTCTTTGTGTAGTCTTTCCATTGTATATGTACTTTTAATTGTTTTTTTCGCTTGGGTTCATGACCGAACCAATCGTGGGCGCCACTATGAAATGCTAGTCTAATCTGAAGCCGAAAAAAGTAAGGAGCTATCGGCTCTCGTTTTGAAGAAAGAACTGTATTTTCCAGAGATTGGTATGTCGATGATAAGGACTGCTCACGTACATCTCCGGGGTCTGTCGGCGAATTCTGTCTTTGTGATAGCTGTGTGACTAAAGTATTTGTTGCAACTTCCCGCGCTCGTGGAAATTCGAGTGAAGGAGAAATTACAGCACAGGAGTATATGAAACATTGACTAAAACAGCCGAAGTGGATTATATAGAAGAGAGTGTGTCTTCTTTTGAATAATAAGCAGCAATCCCAAATTGAATAGAAATTGAATTCTTTGGCGCCATTTCAATACCTTTGACTTTCTGCCTGCCGCACACATAAATTGACATCAACCCTTTTTCGTTTTGGTTGTCGTCTTAGGGAAACGATTTCACATAAAATGTTTGCTCGAATTTTATCACCTTTTTGCCTTTCTGTAAATCTGACTCAAGATAAAACATTTGTCATCACTCAGAATTTGGCAAGCAAGAATCAATGAGATCATTTCCAGGACGGTGGCGGGACATCTGATCCGATGATGTTGAGGCCACCACTTTCGATACATTTTGTGCTTCAAAATTCGATGACTTTTACTTACAAAAGTTCGTGATCATTGATTGTCAACCGCTTTATACTTGTTTTTGTTCAAAGAGCTCGGGCTGTCTTTATTTCCTGTTTATTTTCTCCGCGTAGTCCACAAGTAGGTTGATAAATCCACACAAGTCCATTCGCGGTAGTGTCTGCCTTTTGCACCCACTCCAACAATTCAAACCACAATCACCAGATCGTTACGGAGCTAAAGATTTGCTAAGACTTGCTAAATCATTTCAGCTTTTACAATTAAATGAGCCGGCGGGCAAGGCAGCCCGTAAAACCGATAGAGAACGTCGATTTGCAGATCATCAACACCAAGATCCAGCTTCACCACAAACTCATATCCTCATCCATCGATTATGACCAGTACAGAGCTGGAGAAATGCCCACAGGCAGTGTTATCATGTCACAGCCTTGGATGACACTTGGTGAGGTCTTTTGTGATATAAGCGCATGTGACTTCTCGGATTTCATGCTGAGCCTCTTGATCAAGCACACTTTTGGAAGGAGTGGCATCGATCCGTTGGTTCCACAATTCTACGCGCCACGTGAGAAGGAAAAGCGGATATTCGCTAATCACATCTCATCAATTTTGCCTTCGAAGATTGAAGATTTCAAAAGATCATGTTTAATGTCAACGAATGCGCGTGGCTCCGATCACGACTTTGTTCTTGACTATCCTACAGTTTTGGCCCGAAAGTTTAGACATTAATATCAATACTATCGCTTTATGAACCGAGCTTTGAATGGCTGTAGATAGTTCTTGACACCGGCTAAAGCTTATTATATTCACGATGTAGAAGGCTCAAGATGGGCCACATGCAGTTGAATCGTTCGTTCCACTCGAAACATACCGCCACATTTGAATTTTCATCTTCACCAGGTACCTTTACTGGAACAAAGAAAAGTGAATCATATCTTTCCGCAATTCTGTAGCATATTCGACGTATATCCGTGAGCGGCATCTCATGTAGCAGCTGAGCAAAGACTCTGGTCTTCAATACCATGACCGTATGCTGGACCAAATAGACGAGACTGTGGTAAACTTGCCGGTGATGAATATTGCCTGCGTTCAATCTCAAAATGGCCATAGTGTCGTGATCCAGAAACTCGATCTCATACATGAAAAAAAGCTGGATCATCGTGGTATCTTTAAGTTCACTTGAAGCATTTCCACTGAGGGAAAAGAAAGTGTCGAGGAATTTTTGCCGACGAGCTTGGGCATTTCTCGCTTTGATAACAAAAGGATCGATGACAATGTTGGGGCGGCCGTTTGAGGGCTCTCCGTCACATATGATGGCCATAACTGCAAGTGGAGACTATAAGTGATTTTGTGGATTTCTGAAAATAATGATCGACACTTCTTCTCAGATAAGAATTAAAGACTAAACGAAACACATATAGCAATGTTGGACTGAGAAGCAAAATGTGTCGAGAAAATTCTCAAGGCCCAGCCGACTTCTTAAATGCGATTTGCACCCAAGGCCACAAATACGCGTCCATACGTACTAGCATTTATCGAGCTCAGCAGCACCCACAAAGTTGATTCCAGAATGGAAATCTCACGTCTAAGAAGTTTTAATAGTGAAGCTCTAGCTTATCAAATAGTCAAAGATGAGGAGGATTTAAATTCAAGCATCGCCATGACACACCATGAGCTAATTCTTCACGAAGACAGCCCTAGATTTGAAGCTTGCGTGAAAGCTGATCCTACAGAAACTATGAAAGATCTCCCTGAACTCGTAACTACGATGAATGCAAAAATCAAGGCCAAGAACGAGTTTTTGAAGCAATCAACTATGAACGCCTTGAGATGTTCTTTTGACGAGTATGTACAACTGGTCTGTGAAGCAAAAACGAGCACAGTGTTAGTTGAACCTTTTGACTTCAACACAATAAGGCCGTCGAGAACTACAATAAGAGATATCATTGAGAGAAAGTTTCCGGATCTTCTGCAAGAGGAAGTTCACTTTGATTTGACAAGTGCAAAGAAGTTGAGTTTTCTCTCATATATCGATTCGTTTGATCTTCACGGCGACACCAGGTTGAAGTATGATACAATATTCTCTGGCCTGGAAAGAACAAGAGATAAGAAAGGTTGATTGAAATACAGAATGAAAAAGAATTATCCTCAACTTGGTCAGAGAACATAAAATATAGGATTGTAACAAAAAAAACCATCATTTTGCTCCATTGTTGGAAATTACGACTTCTGCCTCAACAATATATTACATCACCGCTCGCTACTCAGTACTCCACGTTTTGCTATCAGCGCGACACCAATAGTAGACCACCTATTTTTTTTTCTCTACTTTGCTGACTCTCCCCGGATTCCACTTCTCACGAAGAGACAAATGTCATATCCAGACGTACTTAGACGTGGAGAAGACTTTCTTTCAGAATACCCCAGGACCTCTCCTTGGTGGAACTATGTCTCCCATGCCACGTGCCTAGGCATGGTCTTAGGTTCCAAAGCATTCCTCAACCTTCTTTATAATCCCAAAGTACACAATATCGAGAAGCTCGACTGGGCGCTAGAAAAGGCTCGCAAAGAAAAAAGGGCTCTTCTCACGGTGATGAACCATATGTCTGTGGTGGACGATCCGGGTTTTTACTCGATGCTTCCTATGCGTTTCCACACTGACATCGATACCATTAGATGGGGCTTTGGCGCACATAACATCTGCTTTTCCACACCAACATTGTCGTGGTTTTTTAATCTAGGAAAAATCTTGGGTACTAAGAGATTTGGCGAAGGTCCTTTTCAGGGATCCGTCGATGCTGCTATCCGGATTCTAAGTCCTGACGACACGCTAGACTTGGAGTTTTCTCCATGGGTCAGGAAGCAGGAAAAGCCAACTATGATCCAGGAAATCAACAGTATCTCGAGCGTGGCCCCCGAGAAAGTGGGAGACGCCGTGAAAGCCGTCAAGCGAAATACAGAGGCCACCAACATTCTCATGTCCAAATCGCCCTTTATCAGATCCAAGACCTCGTGGTTCCACGTTTTCCCCGAGGGTTTTGTGTTACAGCTAGAAGCGCCAGAAAACAACTCCATGCGCTACTTTAAATGGGGAGTCGCCCGATTAATTTTGGAAAGCACACGTACCCCCGTGGTCGTTCCCATCTACTCGCACGGATTCGAAAAAGTCGCCCCTGAAGATAATCCCAGTGAGGGAATTGCCCGCTGGATTCCCCATAATATTGGTGCCGAAATCAACGTGACTATTGGTGATGCCATTGCAGACGAACGTCTTGAAAGTTACAGAAACGAGTGGAGAAAGTTGTGCACTAAGTTTACTGATCCCGAGAAGCCCGATGATCTTTCGCCAGAACTCATGAACGGGAAAAAAGCACAGAATCTTCGATCCAGGATTGCCGCCGATCTCAGAGAGCACGTGCTTGCAATCCGGGAGGGACTCGGTAAATTTGCACCAGAGAAGGCGAAGTTCAGGGACCCGGCTTTCTGGAAGGCATATACTGCGTCAGAGGGTGCTAGTGATAAAGACATCAAGTTCATTGGTCAAAACTGGGCTATTAAAAGGCTCCAGAAACATTTGCCTGAATACGAAGAAGAGGGCCACTAATAGGGGTGGAGTCAATGTGCGAGCTATGCTCCGAGCACCTTAGCTACGAATCTATGAGATCCACTTCATTCAATATTGTAAATAGTTGAACATGCGCGAAAGCTATATTTAGCGGTATTCGTTTAATAATGATAT
>JAJMCI010000212.1:0-26886 GCA_030565705.1 Metschnikowia baotianmanensis | reverse complement strand
TTGGCCACTTGGTGTAGAGCATCTGCGAGATGAGGAAGACGTTCGAGGACAACGCGGACTGCAACATGATGGGCGTGTTGGACGTGTAGAACAATCTGATGGGGTACATGTGGTAGGGCCCTCTCTGTCTGACGGAGCTGACGGGCAAGTCCACCCGCACGCCCTGCAAGTACACCACGGCGAAGAACACAAACACGGTCGAGAGCACCTGGAGCATGTTGGGCAAGTTCTGTCTGTAGAACGCCTCCAAGAGCGCTCTCTTCTTGTCCTTTCTGGAGCCCAACAAGTGGAACAAAGCAACCACGGCACCGTCGAACTCGGCACCCTTACCGGCGGCAGAGGTCGTGGGCGCAAACGCCTTCCACATGACCTGCTCGCACACGTTGGTGGCGGTGAACAACGAGATACCGGAGCCGAGCCCGTAGCCCTTCTGCAACAACTCGTCCAACAAAATGACAATAATCCCGGCGAAAACCAACTGCAACACCAACAACAAGCACACACCCGTGCCCAAGGTCTTGGGAGGGCCGTACATGCCGGTCAACACGTAGACGGTGGCCTGGCCGACGGCAAGGACCATGGCGAAAAGCTTCTGTGCAGTTTGGAACTGCTCCCTGTCCTCCTTTTTTGAGGTGTCGACATGGATCAACTTGGTGCCTTGCAACAACTGGAACACCATCGACGCCGAGACGATGGGCGTGATGCCGAGCTCCATCAACGTGCCTCGGTTCAGCGCCAACATCATTCTGAGCCAGAGCAAGGGGTCGGAACCGTCGGAAGACACGATACCGTAAAGAGGAATCTCCGACATCACGAGGAAAATCAACAACGTGACTCCCGTCCACATGACACGCTGGTTGAACGGCACCTTGCGCTCCGGGGCGATGACCTCGGGCACCAAGGGCTCAAACGGCTTCACTAGGTCCAAAACACGGAAACTCATGGCGGTTTTGGGGCAGAGAAATGCGTGGTGGAAGAGAGAGAAAAGGGCGCGAGCGGTGTGGAAAAGTTGCCCGGTTGACGTGTTCTTTCAGAGGGGGTCACGTGATGCGAGCCTGAGGCGGCGATGGCGCGGCACATGGACACTGGGAGGTGATTCGTGAATGCGGTTGCTTCTTAGGTGTAAAGGTATCAGAAACACCATAAATTTTTTTTCTGCACTTTTTGAAATGTTTTGAAAGTAGGATGAGATGATTTGCCCCTTTTTTGGTACTTTTTCGTCTCTCTTTTGTCTCTTTTTCCGGTGGTGGACTGCAAAAGTAGCGCACTTAATAATACTCTCATTCCCATAGCCGTACGCGCGTAATGGTTTCTAAAAGTTTCGAAAGACTCACGCTCAATGCAACTGGGGATGTGCATTTGTAAAAGTTTTCAGGTCTTCTCCTACTATTAAATTTCTTTTTGCGCTTGAACTCCTTAGATCAATGAATAAAAAACGCCACCCCGGCCCCCTATTAATGGGTAATAGTGGGCATTAGTGGGCATTGAGAGTGCCCCGGGACGCCTGCATACAACCCATGGGGCCATTTTGAAACTCGCACAAATTACAATCACGCCGCCAGTCACCGGGACATTGGGCCTGTGTAAACCCACCAAATCACCAAACTCCAACTTCCCCAATATTCCCCAAGTTTCCGACCTTTCTTCTCCAAAAAATAGAATTATAAAAACACGCAATGTCTGACTGGGCGGCTAAGCTCCTGCAAAAACCCAACACGGCCCACCTCTCAGGTGCGGCCAATAGTGCTCCGGCCAATAGTTCCAATCGTAGATCGCCGGTAGTCGCCCAGCCCATTCTGAACTCTGCCCCTGTAATCCTGGCAAAAAACCTGCCGAACGAGCTCTCAAAAGGTCTGCCCCAAGAGCAGCCCAAAAATCACGTGACACAAACACAAAGGCCCTCCTCCGGAAAACAGGCTTCTCCACAAATTGATGGGTCGGCATTGCCTGACCCGTTCAATGGCGCTGAAGTTTTGGCGTGGTTGAATCGGAGATACATTGCCGATGTCGAGGAGGCGCAGGCCGACAAAAGCGGCGATTATGCGGCCATTTACCGGTCGTTGGACTCGTCCTCATCGTGGAAAACTAAGGGTCTGGGGTACGGAAGAAAACACGCGAAAGAGGACGACCGGTACGACTTGGTATTGGAAATCAACCGCACGCTCCAGCCCAAACCCAAAAAGTAATAGTGTGTCAGGATTGATTGAGACGGTTTGGGTTGGAGGAATGGGGCTACGAAGAGAGAATGTGGTTGAATGCCGCATGGAGTGGATACTCCCCAGGGTTCTTTTAAGAATCATGATTGGGCTCAAGCACCCAGCGAAGTTTGAAGTTCCTTGAAACTCTGAAATTTTGAACTTGTGGATTCCTGGTACCTCTGACTTTGTGATATATTCTTTGCAAGATTCAAAATGCTTTACGCTCTACGCTCTACCAGCTGCCGGCGGTTTCTTTTACTGTGGTCCACGGATCCCAACGCGCCTAGCATTAATTATCTATTGTGGCCGCATTTTTGACAGCTCAATTTACCTTTAAAAAGGCCGCACTTGCTATCCTTTAATTGCTGTGCAAAGGGGCTCAGAGAACTCAGAGGTGCACACTGTCTGCTCACCTTGCAACCGTCAAAGTCAATCCTGGTGCACCACGGTCCACAGCCCACCCCGCAACCAGGCATGGATTGACTTCTTGCAGAAAGTTAATTGGTATAAATGATGGAAAAAGAATCCCCTCGAGAAATCAACGAGATGAAAGGTCAAAGAAAGTTGACCTGGAAACATCCTGGTTTTTTTTCAAAGAAACATATCGTGTTTCAGGACATCCCGATTGTATGGTTTGCAATGCTGGGGGTAATACTCTGGGGGTAATTATCTGGGAGCACTTGTTTTTGCAGCGCCAGCAGACTCGGCGAAAGTCGGAAGAGCGCGAGTGCCAACTTCTCAGGCACTTGCTCTATAACGTGCACGAGCCTTTGCGCCGTTTAAATCTGTGCCTCTGAATACTCTTAAGTGGCTGGCACGCGCGGTCAATGTTTTGCATAGGGCCATGTTACAGTCTACTTGGTCACCCGTGCGGCGTGCGAGTGGGGGGCCGTGGGGGCCCTGGTGCTGACATATGCGTCCGGCGTTTGCCCCGGGGTCACGGCAATTTGCGAAAATGACATAAAATGGGACAGGAGAGGAGGGAACGAGAAATCAGCGGGCAATCGGGTAAGCGGGCAAGCGGGAAAAAAAATCTATTCTGGTCTTCCTGAATATTGAGCTGTGTTTTCCGATAGCTGTTACCTTTATCCCGACAATTTGGCCTCCTTGCAATACCCCAAAACATGGCCAATAATCTATTCTATTCTTTTCTCTTCCACCAATGCTCGCCATGACGTTTGACCTCAAGCATGTGCGCGCACATCCACCGGGGTGCCCCACACCCGGGAAGTTGCGGGTGGGAAGGAGTGGCTGTGTGCACTCCGCCCGCGGCCGCACTCGTCGTTTCGCCGGGGAAACCTATAAAAAGTTTGGGGTAATTCCGCTGTGGAAGCTACCCCAGGAAAATTCCACATTGCAGTTGTGAATCCATTTGACTTGCTGTATATTTCCACCCTTGCACCTGCCGCACATTTTCAAAACTAAAACCAAAACAACCACCAAAAAAAAAACACATATCGCATCATGTCGCAATCCGTCTCTGAGCAAATGAAGGTCGACACCGATATCATCACCTTGACCCGCTTCATTCTTGAGGAGCAGCAGAAGTACGCGCCCTCGGCCACGGGCGAGTTGTCGCTTTTATTGAACGGACTTCAATTCGCTTTCAAGTTCATCGCACACAACATCAGAAGAGCCGAGTTGGTGAATCTCATTGGGATTTCCGGAACCGCCAATTCCACCGGGGACGTGCAGAAGAAGTTGGACGTCATTGGCGACGAGATTTTCATCAACGCAATGAAATCCAGTGGCAACGTGAAAGTGCTTGTTTCCGAGGAGCAAGAGGACCTTATTGTTTTCGAAGGTGGCGGCCGTTACGCAGTATGCACCGACCCTATCGACGGTTCCTCCAACATCGACGCCGGTGTATCTGTCGGCACGATTTTCGGCGTGTACCGCTTGAAAGACGATCTGAATGGACTGATCAAAGACGTTCTTAGAAGAGGTACCGAGATGGTGGCCGCAGGCTACACCATGTACGGAGCATCTGCGCATCTTATGTTGACCACAGGCCACGGAGTCAACGGGTTCACTTTGGACACTCAGTTGGGCGAGTTCATCTTGACGCAGCCCAACTTGCGCATCCCCCACTCCAGGGCCATCTACTCTGTCAACGAGGGAAACTCGTACTACTGGCCTGAAAACGTCAAGAAGTACATCGAGGACTTGAAAAAGCCCCAGGACGAGTTGAAGGGCAAGCCCTACTCGGCACGTTACATCGGGTCCATGGTGGCCGACATCCACAGAACGTTGTTGTACGGCGGAATCTTCGCATACCCCGCAGACTCTAAGCTGAAGAACGGAAAGTTGAGGGTGTTGTACGAGTGTTTCCCCATGGCCATGTTGATGGAGGAGGCCGGCGGCTCGGCGATCAACGACAAGGGCGAGCGGATCTTGGATATCTTGCCCAAGGGCATCCACGAGAGATCGGGCATCTGGTTGGGTTCCAAGGGCGAGATCGACCGGTTCGTGAGCTACCTTTAAGGGATGTTGATCGGCATGCAGGATTATAGGAAGAAGAGAAATAGGAAGAAAACATAGGAAGAAGAATATAGGAACAAGAGAAATAAGAAGAAGAAAAAAAGGAAGAAGAGTAAGAAAACGGAAGTCACCGTGCAAGTCAGGGAGATGAAATCGAAATCCTGAGTTTACAAGCGTAGTGGTCAAAGACGAGCACTTGTACTAGGAAGTACAGAAGATGATCCATTTGCCGATGTACATACAAGTGAAGATAGAATCCTACAGTTTCAAGAGACATCGATTTTACTGCCTTTGCATATTAAGAAAGCGAGGAAAGCGATTCATCAGTTGGGCTGTCGACAAAGTGAATCTCAATGCATAGAAAGCATACTCGAGGTCAGGTCGGAATCATCGTCGGTGATTTGTGAGATGGGACCTCGAAATGGGTCAGAGGGTTTAGTCATGTATAGCTGTACAGTGTTTGGGCTTGGAATGTACTTTTTGAGCCCCCCTTTAGTCAAATTTGATCAATGGATCCATCAAAAAAGTAAAATAAAAGAAAGACCCCTCTTCATTAGAAACAGAATGGGCTCACATAATTCCTTTCTTTAACTCTCAATCCGTTCTCCGCATCTCCACACCTAACGTATAACACCACGTGCGCGCGCTCACTTCATCGCCGCCAGTGAAATGCGAGATGCGAGATGCGAGATGCGTCGTCGAAGTTTTTCCCTTTTCTGTTCTCCCTCCTATGCCACCAAAACAAAAAGAGGAAAAGTCGTATTTGGGCCCACAAGAGGTACGGGTCCAGTTGGCCATCGAGGCCTGGAATGCCGAACAATTCACCTCGAAGGCAGCCTGTGCTGAGTATTATGATATCCCACTGTCGACCTTCCGAGATCGGCTCAACCATCGCAAAACCCGGGCGGAATCACGCGAGGATTTGGAGTTATTGACAAAGGCCGAAAAGGCTGCGCTTGTAGAATGGATCGTGTCCATGGATTCTCGTGGATTGCCGCCTAGACCAAGGAGTTTGAGAAAAATGGCAAATTGCATTCTCGCGGCTCGCGGAGATAGTCCACCTTTAAAAGTTGGAACCAACTGGACGCAAAGATTTGTGAGAAAGCAGCCGGAGGTCCATGTTCGTTTTCTGAGACGCGACGACTACCCACGAGCCCAATGCGAGAATCCAGAAATCATTGCCCCATGGTTTGATATCGTTAGGAGCAGAATAAAAGAACATGGTATTCACTCAGATGACATCTACAATGTTGATGAGACGGGGTTTTTCATGGGACACGGCGCGGAGAGCAAAGTTGTTACGGGAAGTGAAATCAAACATCGAAGAAAATCGATTCTGGGTGATAATCGGAACTACGTCACCGTCATCGAGTGTATCAGTGCAGCCGGGAATCCTTTGCTACCATTCACTATTTTTGAGGGAAAGCAATTTGGACGATCATGGTTCAACCCGCTGGAAGAGAACTGGAGCTTGGACGCCAGTCTCCATGGATGGACCTCTAATGATATAGCCGTCGCCTGGCTCAAAAAGGTATTTATTCCCCAAACATCAGTGACGAAAGGATCGATAGGATCGAAAGGAACGAAAGGATCGAAAGGAACGAAAGGATCGAAAGGATCGAAAGGAAAGAAGCGACTCTTGATTCTTGATGGGCACGGGAGCCATTTGACGGTCGAGTTCGACGAGGTTTGCACTGCCAACAACATCATTCCGATCTACATGCCTGCTCACTCGTCGCATTTATTACAACCTCTTGACGTGGGATGCTTCGGGCCGTTGAAACAGTATTATCAGGAGCTTATTACCGAAAACGCCAAACAGGACGTTCTGGCGCAAACCAATGTGGACGTGCTGATGGAGGCATTCTTGACGCTGCACAGACGCGCAAGGTCCGAAGCGTTGAGTCACGATAACATCGTGAGCGGTTTTGCTGCTGCTGGCATAGTTCCCTTAAAACCTGAAGTGGTTCTTTCGAAACTTCATGTTCTGGCCGACAAAGATGCACCTCCGCCAACACCCGCAAGAAACATAGGGGCAACAACCGCGCCCAAAACCCCGACTGTTCACCAAAGAATTCAGGAATTGAGAAAGAAGGTCGATTCCTTCATCGAGCAAGACTTGAAGCTCCTGGACCTCTCGGTTATGCAATCAATGCAAGAGTTGTTGAGCATTGCCGAAACCGCGCATCTTTCGAGTACAATCGCGTACAAGAGAATGAACGAAATGATTGCCACACACAACGCGGAGAAGGCAGAGAGACAAACATCGAGAAAGCGGATATCCAATGTAACCGACCTCTCGCGCGACGAATATTTAAGGCTCAAGCAGCCCGTGGGAAAGGCTCGAAAAGTTCTCACTACGGACTTACACGAGATCCGTGACGGTCAGGCAAACACGCTTCAAAGAAAGAAAAGAAAGTGTACAGTCTGCGGACGCTCTGGGCACAATAGATCAACATGTACCGTTTCATCTGGTTGAAGCTTTTAATATATATTGTGGTTTTGTTTGTGATCTCTTTAGATCGTTTTGTTCCTTATGTTCTTTATGTTCACAAGACGCGTCTCGAGTTTGAGCGGCGGGCACATGGTGCGCGCGCGTATGTATAAAAATTCGATCCCCCACCTCCATATTCAGAATAATGGAGACTACTAACATTGACAATAACAATGTGATGAACTATTTCACAATACAAAATGAATATGGCAGAAAATTGAAATGTAATCAAGAAATAGAATGTTTTGGGGAAAGGATGGGTGGGTGTGTATCAGACTCTTTATCTTTTTTAATTAGACGTATCATCACTAGGGTGCGAAATCACGATAGTGTCCGAGGTGGTGGTGTTACAGTATACGATATCGGCTGTTTTCCTTGACTTTTTCCTTGAATCAGCACCAAGAAGAAAAACGACCTAAAACGTTATCCAAATATTAAAAAACCAATAAAGTAAATCTTGTATATAAGCGTAAAAAAAGCGACACGCCCCACTGTGGGGTGTGGATGTGGATGTGGATGTATCATGTAGATGTGGATGTGGATCTGGTCCATCGGTGAGGTTTTGCACTTGCCGAGTTTCGGATAAACTTCCACCTTTAACCCCACACATATTTCCCCACACGCCAGAAACTTGCTATATCAGCTCGCTTTCTCTCAAGACATTAGAAAAGAAAAGAAACGGCAAATTCAAAAAAAAAAAAAAAAAAACCATACTCTGAATCTCTCATTTGATACCCTTTCTTCGCACATGACTCACTCGCTTGTGGACCTTCGGAACAACTAGCCCCATCTTTCGCCATATATATTCACATATTCACGATTACCCTCCATGAACATTTGAGAACTTCAAAATCCCGAAAAACCATTAATATCATAATAAAACGACCCTCCTCACCATGCACAAGACGCTCCGGAAAATCACGTACGCCACAAAACACGCCCTTGCATCCCGGTACGACTTGGTGCATCTAAAGCGATGGGCCTTTTTTATAGCCTTGACGAGCTGTCTTTCGCTGGGCTCGATCTTGCTTTTTTCGCTCTTCTCTCTGGCGCTCCACCACTCGGTGGGCCTCACGTACACGCAGATCAACCTCATAGTATCCTTTTCTGCAGGGGGCATGTACTTGTGCCTTCCTGTGTTGGGGTACTTGGCCGACAGCTACGGCCCGGCGCTCCTCTCGTTGATTTCGATCTGGGCGTTCTGTCCTGCGTATTTCGTGAACGCTGTGATCGTCAGGGCCCTGGAAACGGGCATCGGTCCCGGCACAGGACCCGAGTTATCCCGGGGTAATGTAGTGGCCATGGCGGTCAGTTTCTGCTTCATCGGGCTCGCTACCAGTTCTCTCTACTTTTCCAGTTTGCTCACATGTGCGAAGATCTACCCTGACCATAAGGGCTTGGCGATCTCCTTACCCGTGAGCTGCTACGGTGTGTCTTCGCTCATTGGCTCGCAGATCTTGAAACTTGACTACTTTCATCGCATGCACGACCACGACCACGACAATTTGGAATTGGACTTGTACAAGGTGTTCATGTTCTTCGCGGTGCTCTACTTCTTTGTCGGGCTCGCGAACCTCGTGTCGAACGCGATCGTGACCATCGAGCAGGACGTGCTTTTCAGCGGGGTCGGAACAGAAACAGGAACAGAAACAGGAACAGAAACAGAAACAGAAACAGAAACAGAAACAGAGACACGGCCGCTTTTGGCGACGCTTGAAAGCGACCCTGAACCGTCGTTGACCCCGCACCGCTCGGCAGTGGAGCCTGCAAACCACCAGCAAAGATACGCGGCGTTTTTGAAGGATAAGTCCGCATGGGTGCTCCTTTTAGCGCTCTTCTTTGCGGTGGGGCCCTTGGAAAGTTTCCAGAACAACTTGGGGCTGATCATTGAGGCCACGGCGGGGGAGTCGGTGAAATTATCTGACCAGGTCTCAATTATCGCCGCGCTGTCGACTGGAATCCGGCTCTTCATCGGGGTCATCATCGACTGGATATCCGACGGGAAAAGAACGTATCCTGTGTGCAAGGTGTGGTTTCTCTTTGCGCTCTTGGCGGTCGGGTTGGCCGGCCAGATGATGCCGCTTTTCTCGACGGAATTCAGCGTGGTTGCCATTTTGAACGGGATTTCCTACGGCGGGCTCTTTACTGCGTTTCCGACGGTGATTGCGTCGATCTGGGGCGTGGATATGATGGGGTCCACGTGGGGCTCGTTCATGGTGGCGCCTGCGTTTGGCAGCATCACGTTCTCGCTCTTGCATGGCTACAGAATGGACGTGTGTGCGGTTGGAAGGGGGCCCTTGGGATGTTTGGACCAGTACTTCAAGCTCACGGCCGCGTGTTTCTGCATATCCATGGCGCTTATCGCGTTTGCATGGAGGGGTCTATGGTGGAGAAGAGGCATGAAGTGTTTTTGAAGGAGAGGAGGGGAGAAGTTTTTCGAAAGGAAAGGAGAAGTTTTTCGAAAGGAGAGGAGAAGTGAAGAGAGAAAGTTACCGTGGTTCAAATGTGATGAAAGGAGGTGCTTCGGTTTCCTTTAATGTTTCGTCTTCTCTGAGACAAACTGTTGTTTCGTGAGACCACGAGGCACACATTCACCGAGTTCATTTGCATATACTTACCGAATTCATTTGCATAATTTACCGAATTCATTTGCACATACTTACCTAATCCATTTGCATTCTATATCAAGGTGCCGGGAGCTTTAGTCGCGTTGAAGGGGACTGTCCTACGTCATTCTAAGTCAAGTACGTCGCATCCTATTACCTAGGAAAATACTATATAGACCAAATAACGAACGCGGATACTTGAATGTCGTGTATTTGTGCCCTCTGACATAGGGAGATCGGCACACCTGCATGAACATTGCAAATGCCAACTCTATCTTTGATCTCCTCGCAGTTCAGGTACATGCGCCAGCCAGCAAAGTTAAATTACACGCGTCTCAAGAGCCCCGATCTTGGATCTTAGAAGCGTGTCAGTGCAAAACACCCCTATTTATTGCCACAACTCTGGCACATATCCGGCGTGTGTCTGGTGGCTCCCTTGAATTTTCATATCCGAGATCTTGACACATTGACTCCATTCTTTTTTAAAAGATCTCATAATGTGAGACATGTTACCATTGATGAAAAACGAGAGGTTTGATTAGATTACAAGCCTCGTGTTAATCAAGAATGTGGCACCGCGACGCGAAGCCCCGTTCCCGTTAGTATCCCGAATAGTTAAGTTACCGGTATCATGTATGCACCTTGGCTTGAATCAATGCAACGTGTTACAGAAAAAAAAGGCAAGGCTCATTGCTGAGACGTTGTGACTCGAAATGCACAGCACAACGGTGTCCCATGCATGGCTGTGCCAAGATTGCTTTATAGATCAGAGAGCAACTTCTATTGGATTTTAGAGGCGCCCCTGACTTTTAGAAATAAACATACAAGCCGAGTTTGGGATCTGGCTAAGAACCTACTTTAGTTCCCGCCCAAACGCGTATTTCGCGCTGCACTGTTAAGTGCATACGAAAACGTGGCCAAGCCTTCTGATCTTACTGGCCCGGACAACAGAGCCCCATGGAAAAGGGAGATACGATAATTCGAAGAGAATAACAGAAAAAGTGAAGAATGAATCAACAAGAATTGCTTCAGTCGAGTTCGAAAGTAATGCTCTAATCGAGTTTGAATGAAATGCATATCGAAAATGGTTTGGCGAGGAATTAGCGCACGCTGATTTCCAGATCCGGTCACGTGCCCAGAAGCACTTGCTCCGCAACGTGTCCTTTTCTAGATTCAGGCCAGATTCTGGGCACGTGTACACCGGAAAGACCATCCGGATCGACGTGGCCCAAAAAACGCTACGTAGCTTTTTCTGAGGAATCAAGACGTTTTCTGAATATCAGATGCTGGCTCCCTAATCGGGGTGGCATGGGCCGTCCAATGCCCCAAACTGGATTTAAAGTAGTGGGCGAAATAAGGGGAATCTCACTAAGACGCACGCCGCAGAGGGAGCATAGAAGTCAAAACACAGACGACATTTTCCTGCCGCGCGCGATCCCACCGTGCTATTTTAAGCTAGAGGCGCACTAGCCCACAGGAAAAAAGAAAGCAAACCACGCGACACTGTGGGCACATGTGGCCTGCAACGCATGTCCGGTGTGGCATCCTGCACATAAGGGGCCACACACCGCCAGTGTGCCGGCTGGACGTGTCTACTGCAGTGGCTTGCATACAGCCCGCACGCGCGGCGGGCACGTCCATCGCGACTTTTGTCGTGGTGTGTTTGGCGGTCCGGTCTTTTTTCGGCGGCCCGCGATTCTCATATAAGAATAGCCACCACCTCGCGGCCCACGCACTCTTCCGTTTTTTCCTTTCTCTTTGAGGACTTTCCTTTAGACCACACTTCTCTCTCTACATCGCATCATGAAGGCTATCATTCTTGTCGGCGGCTACGGAACCCGCTTGAGACCGTTGACCTTGACCTTGCCCAAGCCCATGGTCGAGTTCGGTAACCGTCCCATGATCCAGCACCAGATCGAGGCCTTGGCCGAGGCAGGTGTCACCGACATTGTGTTGGCCGTGTCCTACAAGGCCGAGGTCATGGAGGCTCTTTTGGAGGAGTACAAGGCCATGTACGGTATTAACATCTCGTGCTCCAAGGAGGAGGAGCCTTTGGGCACCGCCGGTCCTTTGAAACTCGCCGAAAAGGTGTTGAGAAAAGACGACTCGCCTTTCTTTGTGCTTAACTCCGACGTCATCTGTGACTACCCCTTCCAGGAGTTAGCCGCCTTCCACAAGGCGCACGGTGCCGCCGGTACCATTGTGGCGACCAAGGTGGACGAGCCCTCCAAGTACGGCGTCATTGTGCACGACCGTGACACTCCTAACATGATCGACCGTTTTGTCGAGAAGCCCGTGGAGTTTGTCGGCAACAGAATCAACGCCGGCATGTACATCTTGAACCCCTCGGTGCTCGACTTGATCGAGTTGAAGCCCACCTCCATCGAGAAGGAGACCTTCCCCCAGTTGGTCGAGCAGAAACAGTTGTACTCCTTCGACTTGGAGGGCTACTGGATGGACGTCGGCCAGCCCAAGGACTTCCTCACCGGCACGTGCTCGTACTTGACGTCGTTGACCAAGAGAAAGCCCGAGATGATGGCCAGTGGCAAGTTCGTGCACCAGGGTAACGTGTTGGTCGACCCCAGTGCCCAGATCCACCCCAACGCGTTGATCGGCCCTAACGTGGTCATCGGCCCCGGCGTTATTGTCGGCGAGGGTGCCAGAATCCAGAGATCCGTGTTGTTGGCCAACTCGCAGGTCAAGGACCACGCGTGGGTCAAGTCCACCATTGTGGGCTGGAACTCCAGAATCGGCAAGTGGGCCAGAACAGAGGGCTGCACCGTGTTGGGCGACGACGTCGAGATCAAGAACGAGATCTACGTCAACGGCGCCAAGGTCTTGCCCCACAAGACCATCTCGGCCAACGTCGAGCTGGAGGCCATCATCATGTAAGGAACGCAGCACATCTGTGTTCTCACTGTACATTACCCTGCTTTATGAAAATACACGTTTAGGAATAGTTTAGGTTTAGGTTCTGGTTCTGGTTTTGGTTCCGGTTCTGGTTGTAGTGATGTCTCACCGCT
This sequence comes from Metschnikowia baotianmanensis, assembly GCA_030565705.1. Classification (NCBI taxonomy): domain Eukaryota; kingdom Fungi; phylum Ascomycota; class Pichiomycetes; order Serinales; family Metschnikowiaceae; genus Metschnikowia; species Metschnikowia baotianmanensis. The sequence continues at coordinate 14,084 of JAJMCI010000212.1, read as the reverse complement.
TGTAGTTCGTTTCTGTAGGAGGCCTGGGCCCTGATATATGTGTGTGTGTGTGTAGTCTGGAGAGGTTCGTGCTGTGATGGAGTTTAAGAGTTTCTTTAGAGACTTTGCTATATTGTTCCATCGCCACGTTTTCTATGGTGAATAGAAGCGGCCAGGCAGGACCGTCCTGCAAAGGTTGCAAACCGTCGCCTTGTTATCTTGTGTATGCCATTGTGTTGTTAATTTTGTTACACGTGTTCTGACAACTATACTCTTTGTCCATTTTCATGAAAAGGATGCATGATTTGATACACACCCCACCTCTCGGATCTGCCAGTGCATAATTTTTGGTCATTATATCAAAGATAACATTTGCGATTGATATGATGCGCAAACTGGTACCTGAATGTTTATATTCTTTTATTGTGTGTTGGTAGCGCTGTTAATTGCAACAGTACTTATTCACGTAGTTCTGGTGTGTGTAGATATCGTAGAGCTGTTGCTGGTGATTCGTGGAGTTTGATTGCTGCTGCTAACGACATTAATATTAGTGATGTTGAGAAGTTTGATTAGGGTGTGCAAAACTCTGCAGGTTGGGTCATTAGTTTTGTCTATGAATGCACTATTTCAATGCATCCTAGCCATGAAAATGAAAAAAGAGTATGTTTATCAGAACACGTGGACTCGTTATGTGTTTCAAGTCAATTGAAGAGGATCTGGTTCGGGTCTATATACATACAAAAACGCCCTCCATGAGTATCCTTATTTCTAAGTTCCCGTCATTTAAGTTCCCGTCATTTAAGTTCCCGTCGCTTTTCTGTCTGTCTGTGAAATCTCTCCTGCAGAGACTCGAGAGATTAACGTGTTCATGACGTATGTACAAAAGTACCATACAATTGAGCCTAGAAAAATGAATCTCTTGCTGCACTGTAGACATACCCTGGGCGAGATGATTCTTCGTGGAAATGTTTAAATCAATTCTTGTACTGTAGTTGTTGAATGCCTGAATGTACCCGTCATTGGCATATAGAAGTTCTCTACCCAGAGTCCATGAGAATGAAGAACCACCGAACTTCTCTATAAGCTGTAAGGCTCCAGATGTATCATCCTTATTTGGGATCTCTTCGATACCCAGACGAGAAAAACGCAAACCGACATGAAGAAAATTCAAGATCCATGATGACTTGAAGCAAAGCTCGGCCAAGCTATCTTCATGGATAGCTGTTTCCATATCTTTCAATTGTTCATTTGCAATAGGTCAGTTAATGGCCTTGAGCAGATTTGCTGCGTCTTCTTGTAGATGAAGCTATATGACCCTATAGTCGTGATTCTCCGTTGATGAGTTCCTTCTCGCCAATCAAACGGCTTCATAAACACACATGCTCATTCATCGAGCAAAACAGAGTACAGTGATTTGCCTACATCCATGAACGTTACAGTGAAAACATGGACAATCATGCACAATCATGGACATCCATAGAATATAAATACACGACATATGGCAATCAGCTTGAGGTGGTCGTCGAGTCATTTATTTCCCAGACCAAGAGAAAGTGTAGCTTGGCTGTGCCAATTTTTCGAACCGGTACAATCTCAAGGGTTCACAGAGAGTAGAAAGCGTCCTTATTTCTTCTTCTTTGTCTTACACTCTTCTGTAAGTTTCCTCCTCTCTTTCTTTCCTCCTCTCTTTCTTTTCTCCTCTCTTTCTTTTCTCCTCTCTTTCTTTTCTCCTCTCTTTCTTTTCTCCTCTCTTTCTTTCATCTTCTCTTTCTTTTCTCCTCTCTTTCTTTTCTCCTCTCTTTCTTTCCTCCTCCTCTCTTTCTTTCCTCCTCCTCTCTTTCTTTCCTCCTCCTCTTTATCTTACGCTCCTTTGTATCTTTCCTCTTCTCTTTCTTTCCTCTTCTCTTTCTTTCCTCTTCTCTTTCTGTCCTCCTCTGTCTCCAAACCAGAGCACCAGCTGAATCCTTGGAACCTGGCCCCGTTTCACCTTCAGAACTTGCCATTCACATATGCCACGAAATTCTTCCGGAGGGGCTCGCTCAAGGGCTTGGCACTGCTCAAGTACAGAACAAGCAAGACCTGCGCAATGCAGGGCTCGGAAACCGTGCCCAAAACCCTCGAAGTTTTGCCTTCGTGCATGATCGTGGTGTTTTTCGTGTCGGAAACGACCCACAAGGTATCGTTTTTCGGCACAGAGCCCCGGGACGCCAGGAAAACGTCTCGGAGTTGTTCGACGCCAGTGGCGACCTCTTCACGGATCGTTTTCGCCATGGGGCTCGCCAAAATCGACTTCGTGAGGCCATCGCGCAAGTGGCCGAAATCGGTGTTTCTGACAGGCGTGATTTTCATCGCAAACGGCACTTTCTCGCATATTTCCGCCACTAGGCCCTGTGACACGGCCTTATCTTCAAGAATGGATTGTGGGGACAGTTCGGGATGCGATTTTAGGTGGTTGGAGATCACGGAGACAACGGTGTGCTCGCTGTTTTCGGGGATGTAGAGACCCACTCCGTACACTTTAAACCCGAGAAAGGTCACTGATCTGACTCCCGAAGCGATCAACTTGTACTTTGATGAGAAAAGCTGGTTTTCAGATGACGAAATTTCCACGGGGAACGGGTCGATCGCCGAGTCTACGGAAACACCCTCGAGCGACATGGTGCTGTGGTCATTGGCAATCAACGAGCCGCCAAGGAAAAGCGATACCAGAGAAAATGTGGCCAAGGATGCTTTCCAAGGAATCTTGGATTTGGGACTGGCCAAGGTGGAGATTCTGGGTGCGCTTTTTCTGAATGCTGACCACATGGTGAAATGAGATGAGATTGGTGAGATTGGTGAGATTGATTTGTTTGATACGAGTGGTTTTTACTTATAGCCAACAGTAAGTGAAGCTTATCAAGGATTTTGTGGGGTTGGACGATATCGGTGATGTATGAAATACGAGAATCGTCTCATCGATTAATTGAGTGCGCACTGCGTGGTGCCACTTATCTTGGCAATGAGCCAATGGACCAATCCAATGGACCAATCCACCAATAAAATAGAGCTTTTTTTAGAGCATTCAGTTTTTAAAAAAACGAGAATTGGTGTGGGCTGCATCATTTTCGTGTCCACTTCAGATTGTTCAGATCTCCCTCTTTTTAATTTTTCTTGAGAAAACCAGTTTTCGCCAGGCACACTTCTTGCCGTCTCTTTACATGTATTTAACAAGACGTGCAGTGCATCCATTAAAGGAGATTCATTAAAGACAATAGACCGACTCTTATCGACCGTGATTCCCATTGAAGTTTTTCTAAATAAAGTGCATACTTTCCTGGTGTGCGAGAATGAAAATAGTCCATTTGTTTTTTCTAAAAAAGTATTCCGGTCACGCCGACGGCTTCCATGGTAATGTGCCTCATTGGATAGATTTGTAAATGGAGAATGGTGTTCATGGTGTTCATGTGCCCGAAACGATAAGCTCAGATACTCTCTCATAATTATCATTTTCAGGGTAATTCTTTTCATAATTATCATTTACATGGCATTATTTTCACGGTAATCGTTTTCATGGCATCATTTTCATGGCATCATTTTCATGGAAATCATTTTCATGGCATCGTTTTCATAGCATCGTTTTCATCATAATCATCCTGCAAAACAAATACTTCTTCATAAATGAATGCAAGGTGGCCAATCTCCCCATTCCCTTCATGCATGAATAAGAACTTTGCGATGCACTAGGCGACCTCCAGAATGATGGCACATACTTACCAGTGTTTCTGTGTCCACATTGAGCTCTTGAGACCGATCATCTATTGGTGGAGGGTAATCGAAGTAGAGGAGTGGATTCCATATCTGCATGACGTGGCGTATTTGCAGATGTTCCTTACCTAGCCTGGCTGTTTTCGCATTATGTGTGACTTGTAGTATTTCGAGACATTCTTCATCGTAATGAGATATCAAAATAGAGTTGACTCAACCCGAAGATTGACGAGATAGTCGTGTTGTGGTGTGGTGTTGATGCTTGATACGCCCAAGCCGAAACCCAACGACGATTAATTCAACTCAAGAAGGTCATTTTTTCAGATATTGACGCCGACGATCCCTGTCAAGATGAATAAGCTGCAGAGAGCCACTACACCTTCCACTGGACCGTTGAACAGCGATAAGTAGAGAGTGTGGGTGTGATACTCTACCCAAATGGACATGTAGATATTGCACACAGAAGCCAATTGAGCTTTTAACAATAACCAGCCGTATCCCAATCGAAATGCCGATGCAGAAATCATGCAGCCGAGAGTGGTATTAATAGCATCTATCGAATAGTCGAAACGCTCCCCTGATCAGTATGCTTGGCATGTGATCGCCGGTCGATTCTTTGTAACTTGATCCCGCTTCCTTTCACCGTAAGATGAAGAATGGGCTGAAGAATGAAGAATGGACCGGAAAATGAAAAATGGACCGAAAAATGAAAAATGGACGGAAGAATGGACTGAAAAATGAACCTCACCTTATATCCTCACGATCTCCTCGCTCACGGCCAACGCGCTCTGCAAGCTCTTCCCACTTGCAAGCTGCGATTTATAAATACTCTCCCATTTGCCCCACTCGTGTTCCAAGGACTCGATTTCCGAGGCTAGCCAGTTTTCTTGGAGTAGTGCCGCACTCAAATACCCCACGAAGGAGTCGCCGGCGCCCGTCACATTGACTATATCGATCTCCCGATTCTCCTCGGGAACATCGTAATACTCCACCACGACGCCGTAGTTTTTGTCGTCTTCACTTCTTTTTCCCTTAGAAATAACAGTCGCAGTAGGGCGGAACCTCGATGTGGTGGGGATGGACTTGTAGTCGTTGACGTTTGTGCTGAGTTTCACCAACACGCAGCCGTGTTCTCCGATCTTCACCAAGATGTTGGGAATGTACGGAAGAAGCTGGAACGCCTGCTGAAACGATCCCTTTTTCAAAAGATCCTTCAATGCGGGGAACTTGAGTCCGAGCGACGTCATTCTTTCCCTGAAAACAGAGTCAATCCCGAGACTATCGAGAGCGGGGAACCAGTAGTCATAGTCGTCAAATAACTCCCGCAGGCCGAAAGAAGCGTGGATCTGCTCGAGTTCGGGGGCCGTGGGCGTAATCAACAGCACGATATTGTTGGGAAACACCTGGAGTTTTCTCGAGTTGACCCCGCTCAATCTCGCCAGCTTGGCCTTGGAGGTGGGCTCCACAACCACGCTTGGTTTTGTGGCCATGGCCTCGGCGGCTGCAAAAACAGCATCGAGCGCTTTTGCCAGGAGATTGCAGTCCACCACTATCACACGGGGCTGGGCCCTTGAAAGTTGCGTTTTCAAATGCTCCAAAAAAACAAGACCCTCACTTTCAAAGATCTTCATGTCTGCACACGCCATGACCAAGTCCCCTTGTGGGTCCAAGATGGCGTTGTATTGTGCTGAAGACTCGCCAGGACACACCAAGATCCCAGAAGTATCTGAGATAGAATTTTCGAGAACGTTCAAGATGGCTTTTCCGCTCAAATCATCGCCCACTGCAGAGAGGAACCTGAATGACGTTTTAGTGTTTTGGGCCTGACCCTGGGCCTGGAGTCCGTACTTGTGAGCGAGACTCACGTTGTAGCCCACTCCGCCCAAACTTGCAGCCATGGATCCGGGGTTCGAGTCGCCCAAAACAGCGTCTTTCTGCAAGGTGCAGATCGTGTCGTGGGCCACCAGGCCAACGACCACCGTGTCGACCTTATCGGGGAACTGCTGCTTATGTAAGTTTTTCTCCTCTTTGGGAATTTGAGCCTCTTTCTTGTTTATAATGTGGGACTCTTTCTTTTTTATGATGTGAGACTCTCTCTCAGACTCTCTCTCGTTTAAGACCCGAGACTCTTTCTCGTTTACGGTGTGGGGCTCTCTCTCGTTTCCATTGTCAGTATCACCACATGTTTCCGTGCGGCGTTGTCTCAAAACCGTGCTTGGCTGGAACGTTTCCTAGAAGGTTAGTTATCAATTGAGAGATGCTAGATGACTGCGTGATGTCTGCGGAAAACAAAAGTACAAAAAAAACGAAATTAACATACCCCACCACTCTTCAACTCCCCTCCCATTGTTTTCAACACGCTGAGCTCCTTGGCGATTCCACACGCGGCCTCGGCGTTATGGATCACAAAGTGCTTGTTACACTCCACGGACCTTCCTTCCGACGCCACGGCGATTTTCCTGAGCAAGAACGGCGTGAGTTCTTTACCCCGAATACCGTTCTGGACCGCCTCCAAATTGGCTGCATGGATGATCTCGTCCATGAATTCACTCGAAAGAGACGTCTCAACCGGAGGAGGCACACACACGAGATTCCCGGAAGTGAGCCCCATGACCCTATTCTGATTATGCACGATCGACGCGATCTCGCGCCAGTTGGAAAACGAGTACGGCGATTTGACGCCCGACGATCTACAGAAAAAGCCCGGGATCTCGACATTCGCCCGCCCGTCGTCATTATACGTGCCCACAAACACGCCCTGGGTCTCCAAGAACTCCATGGTGCGTGCAATATCCAAAATCAGTTTGGGACCAGCACACACGACGGTGACTGGAGTACGGGACAACTCGGTCAAGTCTGCACTCACGTCCATTGTGATATGGCCGTCGCGGTGTACACCGCCTAAGCCGCCAGTGGCGAACACGTCAATGCCCGCCATATGCGATAAAATCATCGTTCCGGCGATGGTCGTGCCTCCGTTCAACTTCTGGGCCATGGTAACGCCAATATCACGTCTCGAGACCTTATTTGCCGATTTGAGCAGTGCCAAATCTTCGATCTGCTTGTCGCTGAGTCCGACATGTGGCACGCCTTCAAGGAACGCACACGTCGCTGGAATGCACCCGTTTTCTCTGATTTTCTGTTCAACAGCACGTGCCATTTCGAGGTTTTGGGGGAACGGGAACCCGTGTGTGATGATGGTGGATTCTAAAGATACCACCGGGATATTATCATGGAGGGCGTGTGTGATTTCGGGCGAGACTCGGAGAGGAAGTCTCGATGTAGATGTAGAGAGCGGTCTGATCCAACGAAGCATTGGATAGAAGATAGAAGATAAGAGGAAGAGGAGAGGAAGAGGCCTGGCTATGTGCTGAAACGAAGGTGAAACAAGTCTGAAACCAGGATTCAGTAATTATGAAACACCTCTACAACGTGTCGAAATGATGCGAAATCGAAAAAAAGCACGAGTGTTTCTGTAGAAAAAAAGAGTATTGTATTCTCCAGAGTCCAGACCTAATTCGCATCTCGAAATGGACTGCGGCTATGTTCTCCACAAAAAAAAGAACAGAACTGCACAGATGCACCACAAGAATACTCTGACGGTTCTGACGGTTCTAACTATTCATCCATTCAGGTGAGTACTCGCTGAATAAAAAACTTTCTGACCAGACTTTCAATAATTAATCTGAGATATCGACTCGTCTTTACCATATCCATATTCAGTACGAGAAAAGAAAAGAAAAGAACATGGGCCTAGTTTCACAGTCCAATGCGACTTCTCCACAGGCACTTCTAAGTGAAAACCTGGTGGAGCTGTTGGGGCTCTTGAAAAAGTATATCGAATCGCTCAGCGGCGTCAATGACGAAATATGCAGACACATTGCCCCTGATATCTGCGAGAAACTAGAAATCACCACATTCCAATGGAACTGGCTCCATCCGGCCGAACCGGACTTGAAAAAAGAACTCCAACTCGAAATCGCCGTCACGTGCCTCGAACACTGCACCGACGACGATGTCCTGGTGAAACTCATGCTTTGTATTTCTCTATATATGAACGAGTCTGTTCCATGGAGCAATGCCCGATTATCTGCCATGAGCATGGCCGTGGCAAAGCACAAATGCGTGCCACATCTTTCCTCCTTTTACAGCACTCTCTCCTCTCGCTTTCTCTCTGTTTCAGGTAAAAAGTTGACCACGGTGGCGGCCCGGGGGTCCCGGTCGAGATTCACGAAAGCCAGGGCTGCAAATCCGGCGTTGGGGCTCAGGATCCTGAGCACCATCGAGGAAAACGAGCGTGCTCAATGGAAGGCGTCCGTCAATGTGACGGCGCTTTCGTCGGTTCTCATGCTTTTGCTATGTGACGAAACGAGCCAGTACGCGGCCCCCTGCTCGACATTCACACTTAACGTGTTGGACGACTCCGACCCCCTTTTCAGAGCACAGGGGTGTTTTCTACTAACGAAAATGATCGATATGGGCCACAGTGGGTTCTTGGCTCGTGCAGGCCTTCTTTCTGTTTTCGAGGAGTCGGTGAAAACGTGTTTGACGTATTTGCCCCAGCTCACGCCTCCCGACATTTCGCTTCATCTACTCAAAAACGCTGCATACCCCGCACTTTTCGGGATTCTTGGTGCATGCGAAGACACATCCTACGTCACGTATTTGGAGGTGCTCGATGCGCACATTCTAGCGCTGATCTCACACATTCGGGGCCGCAGCAACGATGCATTGACCAACACGTTGCTGGCGTTTCTTTTCTCGCGGCTCTCGGGCCTTATCCTTGAACATTTGCGTCTCTCTGTTTTCGCCTGTTTCTCAAGATTGAACCACGTGCTTTGCCAGACGATATCTGACCCATATCTCATAGAATCCGAGAACGGCAGCCAGGTGGTCGACGCGGCGTTGAAGGTACATCGTGACGTTCTAGGCCTCTGTGAAAAACACGAGGATGAGGAACCAAAACAGCTTCTTCTACAGTATAGACTCGATTTGTTGGCATCGTGGGCGATTCTCGGAAAGCGGGTCGTGAAGTTCGGTGTGGGCTCGTCGCAAACGAAAACGCTTCTACAGGGAAATTTAAAAGTTCTCAAAAACGTATCGGAAAAGGTGGATCTGAGCGATGTGGAGCTCGACATGAAGGAAATTAGAGCCAAGGTCCCTGAGTTACAAGAGATGTTCGTATAACATGAAGCAGGAAGCATTACCGCCTATTCAACCCGAACGTTTTTCTGAAATTTGTCCGGAAGTCCAGTCAGAAGCTAGATGGGCTAAGTTTTGGAAGGAATTGTACAAGGAGGAATGGATCAAGAGACGTGACTTATCGGCCATTCATTTATTCAATTTTGGATCTTATGTCCCCAGGCATGACAAAGCCGGGGATTCACTGCCCACCAAGTGTCACCTTTGCCGTTTGACGGTGGTGAGTCAACATGTGCTTACTCACATTTATAATATGTGTGACGTATCCAAACAATGGTGGCAAGAGATTGGTTTCTCGACTACTATGAATCTTCGAGAGATGCTAGCGCCAACTGACGCCTCATATGAGAACTTAAAAAAGTTGAATTGGTTTTTTAAGACCGTGCGAAAGGTATATTCTGGAAGGCGGCGTAAGTATCCTTTGGATGCACTGCTTCCAGTCTTTCTGCCTAGGCAGATATCTAAAGCCTGGAAAACGATTCATCTTTTGGGTAGTTGACAAAATCAATTTCAATCCATAGGTGAGGTCAGGTCGGAATCATTTTAAGTGATTCGTGAGATGGGACCTCGAAATGGGTTAGAGGTTTTATATATAACTGTATAGTTTTAGGGCCTAGAAGGTAACCTCTGAGCTTTCCTCTAATCGATGAATCTATCAAAAAAAAAAATAACATTCATAAATGGCAATGAACTTCTTATTTATTTATTTTTCCGATTCTACCTACTTTATCTTCAAATGACTCCTCGTAGTCTCGTGACACATGTCTTCTATTAGTATTTACAAGAGAATATATGAACATAGGATCATCACATAGTCTATCTTTGGCCCTGCAAGGCCTGCACGACCTTGATGTTGGTGTCCAAAAATCGGTTCAAGCAGTTCGACAAGCACTGCTCCTCGTTTTTCGACAAGGTGTTGGTGGTGATAGGCACGTTTTCGTTGCACTTTTTGAAACACATGTCGGTGAAGTTGTGGATCGACATTTGCACCTTGGACTTGGAGTTTTCCGTCTCGATGAACTGCAACATCTCCTTTCTGGAGGCCTCGTCTAGACTCTGCAAAGCGGACTGGGAAATCTGGGACATTGTGATGACGAGTGTACTTTTGGTTTACAGAAACGATGGGTTCAGTCCAATCCAAAGTCAGCTATCTAAAAGCACTTTTGATGTAAAGCTCCACATAGGCAAATGGCGCGGTGTACGGGTGTGTGTCTGTGGCTAAAATGCATGAAGATCAAATAGAACTTCCACGTTAACACCCCACATGGAGTCGAAGGAGCAGAAGCTTCGGCGGATCTTGAATCAATCGCCCAGATACCCGCTGGAAGTTCCCGCCAGCAACTCGCAGGAAGTGTACCGCCGAAAATTGACCGCAGATATCGCGAGAACCAAGACTTTCATTCGCCAGGCCGAAAGTGGCATCGAAACGCTCGAGCTGAAGTACGGAAAGTGTCCCGATATCTTCGATGAAAACGTGAATAGCACAATTGGCGGGTCGGAGTCTCTGGGGAAAAATTGGGGGCCCGAGACACTCCGCCAAGTGCATCTTCTTGCACATTATGAAGTATACAAGCAGATGCCATATCAGCCCATGAAAACCGATCTGATTGGAATCGCCACGGGACTCACATTGACGCTGGAGGCTGTCACGGAGCAAGCAAACGCCTCCGATCATCTCCAGCTGCAAAATGAGGCTCGAAGTGAGGAAATTGCCCGGTTGAAGGGGATTATAGCGGACTATAAGCTTGCGAATACATTGATCACACAAAGGATTCAAGAATATCCCCAAAGAATGACTGAGATGAACCGAAAAATCGAGGAAAGTTCCACCCTCGATGCAGAGATCGAACGTAGGATAAAGAAAATCCAAGAACTTTCGGATTTGGCAAGGTCAAAGGAGGAAGGCTTGCACCAGCACCTTCTCAGAGTAGTGATGAAATTGTACGCAATGATGGACTGGGAAAACGCGCACTTGATGGAAGAAGACACTTTTAAAAAGAACATCGCTCTGTCTGTCTCTTTTATAAAGACTTTGGTCTCGAGTTTGGCCGACGATCTGAAGGATATATGGGTACCCGTTGCCTCAGGTACTGCTGAGGAAAGACTAGTGGAAGTTATGATCCGCAATGATATATTGCAATTGAGAAAGAACAACGGCTTGGAGGTAAGGCTCCGCGATTATGGGCTCCCGTGAGTGTGAAAGATTGTTTGTTGATTATATCGACGAAATCTGGGCGGGTTATCAGGGGTCTAATATTCTGGACTACATGGGCCACGTGACCTGCCTACTCGAGGCTCAACGTGCCAAAACAACTACATTTATCGCATGAAAGCACTGGACCTCAAATCAGCTCATCAAGTGGTGTCATCAAAAGCCACAATATTTGCAATTTTGCGAACGTAGCCCAACGGCTCTTGCGGCGCACGCGTGTTTTCCTGCATAAATGCACATGCTTGACGCGCTCACCGCCGGATGAGGCAAGTGGCGATCTGGATCTGGAAATGTGCACTGCAATTTTTAAGCCTCCATCACACACGCAGATACTTTTGAAGCACACACACGCACACATTGATGACACACACACATACACACACACACACATAGCCCGTCGCCCCCATGGACCCCGATCAGGCGACCAAAAAGCGCAGGAACCGCTTGACCACTGTGTGCCGGCGTTGCCGCCAGAAAAAGGCAAAGTGCGATAAAGAGGCCCCTTGTAACCAGTGTGTAAAAGCAAATTGTGCCCACGAGTGTTTGTACCTGGTGCCCGCTGCGTCAGCTGGCCTAAGTAATGAGATGTCCGTCTTCTCCCCGAACGAGGCTGATTTCAATGGGGCTGACGAATCACACATTAAGCTACCGAAGGCTGGCGTTGGGGTCCCACCAGCGGCTCGTAAAACAGCCCAGGTCTGCAGCCCCGCTCGTAAGCGTCGGTGTGTACCTCCGATATTGCCTAATATGGACAACGTCGAGCTAGATGACCATTTCCGAGCCGTGGTGGCTCAGCTGATTGCATTTTGTCAAGATGAGGTGGAAATAAGCTCAAAGACGCCCGAATCTATCCAATCTTTAGAAGGTCCAGAAACATCGAAGACTTCGAAAAGATCAAAGACATCTAAAGCTTTAAACGCCTCGAAAGCCTCGAGATCTTCAAATAATGCTCACATAACACCATCGAACGCTAAAAACCCGTATATGATCGGCGAGAGTCCCCTCGTGACATCTTCGGATCCGATGAACATGCACATGAATCTCTCACGGTTAGCGGAAGCCTCGAACAACGGCGGTGTGCTTGAATGTCCCGAATACATCGAGCCAAGATTTGCCAATGTCTTCCACAACTTCAAGATCTCGCTGAGAAGCACGTATGCTGTCGAATTATCCCAACAGGACCCGGCGTTCAAGATATATTGGGAACACAATATCCGTGGCGAAAAACTCAAATTGATGACGGTGCAGAGCCTAGATGCCAGTCGGCGAAGCGAGGTCGTCAAGGCAACCAGCAAGTATTTCGGCCCTCTTTTCCTCTCCAGTAATCGGTTAAGCCACGCTGCAACAAGAACACAGCTTTCCCTCTATGGCCAGCCGCTCGGATTCACGCTTACGCCCACATACAGCGAGCATGACGGGTTCCAAGACAGTCTCCGCAAGGTCCTACCTGGAAAAACCGCGGTTTTGGCGTATTTGGACCGCTTTTTCACCACGGTCTACCCGATGTACCCGATCATCGATGAGGAATGGCTCTCTGCGCAAGTATCCCGTCTTTTTAACTTCTCTGCTCTTGACGGCAGCTTCCAGTCGGCGAACTTGGCGTCACGTGACGACGTCATTGTGGTTTCCATGGTGTTGTTCATGTTGGGCCTCTCCTACCAGTCCTTCTTCACAAATATCAGGGTTCAAAATGAGAATACTCTCAAATCTGTGTTTGTGGGCAACAGCCTTTTGAAAGACTCTCCCATATCAGTAGACACCATGGATTTGGCTGCGTCGATGTTGCTGAAGGGCAACTCGCGGTTCAAGTCGCTGTTTCTTCTTCTCCAGGCACAGATGCTAAAGATGATATATAAGATGCTAGCGTTAAATAACGAGATCGCCTTCAGTGATATGGAAGTTGGTTCTGGTGTGACTTCCTTGCTCCTGTTGGCGGTGTCCCTAACGTTGGCACGTGACCCCGACCATGTCGTTAACTTTCCCGGAGACTCGAAACAGCGCAATCTCAGACGCAAGGTGTGGTACACACTTCTCCATATCGAGTACTCGATGTCGTATTTATTCCTCAGTCCTCGAACCATGTCCCTGACACTATACAAGACTGAACTTCCTACTTTTGACAAGGACTCTTCAAACATCAAAGATTTGAACCTCGAGCGAGAAGTCATCGAACAGCTTCGAGAAACGCACGAAGTCTACACCTCGGGAAACACGATTCTTGACTTGGCGATCGACGCCACGCTGGCTCACGACGGGGCGTTTATGATTCGTGCACTTGCCGAATTCGAAGGCGTCGTAAAAGAGAAGCTTGGAATCATCGATGACTATTTTATGAAGCACGGACCAAACGAAAAGGCAAAAGTCATCAGCATCGCCAGATTGAAAGTCTTTCTCAGTCTACGCATCTTCATTTCTTATGTGAACTACTTTCTCCACCTCTACTACCGGTACAAAAAGAACCAGGAGTTGAGTTTCTTCTTTTTCAAGAAAACACTACTCATCCACATGAACGAGTTTTCGCATCTTTGCTCCGAGCTCATGTTCTGCCAGGAGAGATACTTCCATACCTCTTTCGCATTGATGATGACTCCGATCATCTTGATCATCAAACAGAGCTCGTTTATTGTCTGTCTGGCGTTCTCGACCGCGCTTCGGTGTGGAATCATTGTGAAAAACTATGTGGGTGACAATTCTCGAGATATCCGCTTGATGCGAGCATTGCTCATAAAGTCCCAAAAGTTTCTTGTCAAAGTTTACACTCAAACCAAGCTTCTTAGTGAACGCTACTTCTACTCGTGGAAGTGTGTGAAAATCAACTCCTACGGCTTCAAAAACATGCCTAAGAAAGAATTTTTCATGGTCAGTCCTAGAAAGTTGGGCCAGGCGGCTTTTCTATACACGGACGAGCAAACAACAGATCTATTGAACAGCGTGAGAGAAGATAGTC
>JAJMCI010000211.1:0-26912 GCA_030565705.1 Metschnikowia baotianmanensis | reverse complement strand
AGACTCTTGCACTTTAGCCTATCACTTAATAAATTTTCTTCTTCTCGTCGATAGACAACTCCCCAGCACCAGCATTGACGATGATCAAAAGACCACCAACAATAGACAATGTTTGGAAGAACTCGTACTTCAAGTAGTCTCTGTGCGCATTGTACGACAGGAACTTCCAGAACTGATTCACAAACAAGTTGTAAACAAATAATTCCGAAGTCAATACAAACGCAGCAAGCTTAGTTTTGAAACCAATCACAATTGAGATACACGCAATAAGGCCACACAAGATAACAAAGACTCTGGTGAATGACCAATTCGCGGAAAACACAAACCCCAAAAACAAGAAAATCATCAACAATCTCCCCGCCAATAAGAAATATTTCTTATTGTCCTGATTGTTAAGCATTGGTAATCCCGGCATAGACAATGATCTCTTGTCCCTCACTAAAGAGTCCGAGTAAGCCAAGATCAAACCGCCAATCACAGATAAGTTTCTCAAAAGAAATTCACTGTCAAACATCAATCCATAGAAGATCCCCTGAAAGAATACAACGCAACACAAAGTAATTGTTGCGAAGGTAGTTTTCTTTCTCAACACCAAGCAGGTAGAACCAATCAACATCATAACAATATTCACCGCGAGAAAAAGAACCGTGAGCCAGTTCCAGATCTTGCGATACACGTGTAAGTAGTACACCTGCTCACTCCATTGGGTCATGATTCTGATCGCATCCTCGTAGAATGTAGCCACGATGAACAATCGGCCGATCGCAGGAACATGTGGTTTGATAGACGAGAAGTAGGTGTCGAATACATCCTCAAATCTCTTGGAAAACGCCTCGGCTTTTTCAAATCCGCTTCGCTGTGAAGACATTGGCCCAATAGAGGATCCTTGGGGAGGTTGTTGCTGAAACTGGCTATGATATCCACCACTGGCGAAACTGGT
This sequence comes from Metschnikowia baotianmanensis, assembly GCA_030565705.1. Classification (NCBI taxonomy): domain Eukaryota; kingdom Fungi; phylum Ascomycota; class Pichiomycetes; order Serinales; family Metschnikowiaceae; genus Metschnikowia; species Metschnikowia baotianmanensis. Next base: position 25,972 of record JAJMCI010000211.1, on the reverse strand, counting down.
GTTCCCAAAGTTGTTGTTGAACTGAGAAGGTCCCCGGTATGACATGGCAGAAGTCTTGTTGGATTCTGTGCAAGCTTTGAAATTAGAGTTTATCACCTGTGTGACTTGTACTGTGCAACAATCGATTATAGGTCTCCAAGTTCGTTCGTCAAGTTTCAAGACGTGAACGGGCGACGAGCGGTGTGCTTGTAACCAACTGTCCACACAAAGGGGTGGTTAATAACAAGGGTAAAGGTTTGAAAGTGTTTGTATACTTGATCCAACTCGAGGCGGGATAGAAGTCGTACAAGAGATTTCTGGAATTGTTTCTGAAGCAAATACAAGTGTTAAGAACACCTCACGGCTTACGGCGCACGCTTGACTGGTGATCCCAAAGATTTTGTGCAGGTACATGAGGGTCGTGCTTCCATCAATAAAAGAAACCAAACGCTTTCAGTAGTCTTTTTTTTTTGGTAGATACTTTGTTGAATCACAAAAACATTAGCTCACCACTTGTTGTATCTTCTTGTTTGATGATTGTATGACTGGATTCCGAAGTTTAGACTATGTCTCGATTTTGTGGTGGTTTTGACTAAAAATTTTCATAATGCGACGCGAGGCTCCTTTGCTTCTCGAATAGGTAATTCGACCACTTGGATCAAATGACACCAGAAAATCTCTATTTGCGCTATTACAACTTATCTTAGAGAGCAGTGAAGGGAATTAATAGTCATCCGCACTCAAGTATAACTAGTTGAATTGTATTGCGGATGGTCAATCCTTCGACTTTGGAAAAACATTATATTGTAATCAGTTTTATGTGCTACTAATCAATCTTGTTTTTTTTTTTTTTGGTAGAATCATCGATTAGAGGAAAGCTCAAAAGTTACCTTCTAAGCCCAAAAATTATGTAGCTATATATAAAACCTCTAACCCATTTCGAGGTCCCATCTCACGAATCACCTAATATTAATCAAAAAAAAAAAACCAAATAATCATAATTTTTTTGAAAATTTTTTGAGATATTGACAGATTTGGAAATCCAGAAAGAAATAGGTATAATCCCGGTGACTTCCCTTCATTGTAAGAGGGAATACATTAAACAGGTTGAAATATTTAAGTCACAAGAATTCCTCCGATAGTTGACAAAATCGAAGAAATTACCAAAAAAAAACAAAAAAAAAAATTAACTAGAGTCGAGGTCAGGTTGGAATCATGAAGGTGAATTGTTTGATGTGACCTTGAGCTGAATTAGAGGTTTTATGTGTAGCTGTACATTTACTGGGCTAAAAAAGTAACATCTGAGCTCATCTTCAATCAATTTTTATTTAAAGAATGCATGCACTGCAGAACATTATCTTTAAATAGTTTCTTTTTTATGTTTCTTTCTTATGTTTCTTTCTTCGATAAAGCTTGAAAATATAAGGCATCAATATCTTAACATTGTCCTTAGTGATGTACATAATCTTTTGGCCAGTGCCCATTTGTAGATGATGCAGGGGTCTAGTGGAGGGATTGCTAAAAGTGCCATAAGAACCGTACGCCTTTTCCTTCGTCTCGAAACAGCCCAAACAATTTAAATTTTCTCCACATCGCTCGCCGTCATAGGTATGCCATATGTTTTGCAAAGATCTTAAGTAAGCTACTCACTGGGATAACCTTTAAGCTCGTGAAAATAATATGCATCAAAGGCCAACTTGTTTTAAATTCCGGCGTAGTTGATGGCGAGACAAGTTACCGTCAACGCGTTCCGGTCAGCCAATTTTCTTTTTAAAGAAACATATCGTATTTGCACCTCCTCAGGGTCAAACGGAGAGGGGTGACCATTCTGGGTCATAGCATGGTACTTCAAACGATGGACCAAAAAAACACTATGTCCGCTCCGGCTTGACGAATTCGTGTGAAATTTCCGGCACGCGAGTTAGACGGAAATACTTCACAAATTTTCCGGAAGACTACGATATCACCATCCTCCGTGAGATCATCAACACTGGCCACGCTGACTTCTACGTGATGGAGTATAATAACACTCAAGGAAGTGTGCACTATTGTCCAAAGGTCTCACACCGGCGCATACTGTCCTCAAAATTGAGGTCAATGGTTGTATGTTTTTTTTTTTAATTCGCCCCAACGCTCGTTTCCATTGTTTATCATTTTTTTTTGAAGAAACATATCGTATTACGGGAAAAACATCCCCTACTCAACTAATCCTAAAATACCCATAAATACGTCATTAAAGAGGAACCTCAAATAGAGCACAATTCGTCAAAGTCACCTTCGCACCGCGGTCTATTATAAAGTGTTCGGCCGACCTCGGGCGTCAGATTTCTCCACCGAGAATTTCAATCAATAAATGACAGCGAAGGTTGTTCTCAGATCACGGGATAGTCGGCATCTGATCGGCACTAGCTATAGCCACTTATACGAAACTTCATGATGGGCCTTAAAATTTTAAACAACATACAGGATGCGGTGGCTCAATGGTAGAGCTTTTGATTCCAAATCAAAGGGTTGCAGGTTCGATTCCTGTCCGTGTCATATTTTTTCCCGTGTATCTTCCAAATATCTCCTGGAATTCTTGACGTGCCTGGTTTCTGAGATCAAACCTTGAACTAAACATAGCCACCAGTACAAATGTTTCTTTTTTCTTTCGAGGCCAGTGTACAACAATAATAGCGGCTCATTTGACCAAGACTTCAGTCCCTTAATTGCATGAATTTATGCAAATATTTATGAGAATTGAGTAGGGGTGATATTTCTGTTAATATGCTTGTTCAAAAAGAAAAATAAGACTCCGATTTTACTCTTATGCTTCGGTACATGATACTGCTCACTCAAAAAGGAATTTCAATCGTCAATTTTGTCTTGAGCAGGTGGACCTGACTCACATGCTGAGACTTCTCTGTAATGAATTTTCGAAAAGTAGATAGTTGTGGGCTAACCTTGCCATCCAACCACCTATGAATCTTAGATCCAATGTTGGCGCCATTTTCACAGACATGAGCAACTGCGTGAACTTAGTTGGTTCGTTGACGCGGTCCGCCCGGTATATCGATTCCGACGCCTAAACAGAGAGCAGGGGTCCTTCTTTCTGCTTTTAGTAATAGGCAAATGAAATGAGCGTCGGGGTGAAGTAAGGCAGTGACTAGTTGACGTGGCTTTCACATACTGCTAATGTGAAGGGGAAAGACACGCGCAAGGGAAAGCTGGAGTCTTTCACTACTAAGAGTAGTGTCCAGACGGATTTTCGGGGTTTGAGAGTGGTTGAGTAGGGGAAATTTTCTCCTGTAATACGATATATTCCTTTAACTATGTATAGATTTAATTCAATCGTGAAGAATGCCTAGGTTTGGCTCTAAATATCAGAAATTGAATTTCTCATTAGATCTGCGCTCTAGATGATGCAATGATATTCATATACGTTTATGTACGAAGAAAGTAAGGCACGATAACCTGCGTTTAGAACTTAGCATTCAGCTCGTTTATGTAATTGGTGAAAAGGGTTGCCTAGGAAGCGAGATTGGACAGTCTCAAGTGACCATGTTCACGTACCTCATTATCCATTAATTCACGAATTCTATGACCTCCAGATATCGCGACCCCCAAAACAGACTCTAACTTATCCAAAGGCATTTTATCTTCCAAAAGCAACATTGCCAATTTTTCACTCTTCCCAACGACACCGATCGTGAGGCAGCTCATGTCATTTTCTTCAAGATTATTTAGATCTAATAATGGAGTCAGGTCATGGATCCCCACAGTTACTGCCGAAACATAGTCATACATCGCTATGCCCGCGTCGATGAGGGCTAGCGTGATGGCGTTTGTCATTGCTGCAAAAATACCACCGTCTTGAGCCAAAACTTGAACATCTACCTCGATTACTGTTTTCGGGTATAAGCTAGACATTATACTCTGTTCAAATGTTCTCTCCAATGTGGTTTTGAGTTCGAGTAGTCTTTTCTCATTTTTGCTTCTCTTTTTGCGCTGCAATGTGGAAAAGCTTGCAATATTCAAGGTTATATCGATAGTAGCTTGTGTCTGGTTTACTTGTGATCTTAACGGGGGCTCCATGGGCCCCTTAACTATGCACATCACTTTCGTGTTGCCTTGCTCAACATATGATGAGCCATCGGAGGAATTTGGATGTGTGTTGATTTTGCAGTCGAATCTTCGTAATTCATTCCATCTTCTTCCATCAATGCGCAAACCTTCCGGAGAATACAATTCCATACGAGACATCCTTCAGTATTTTTGGACTCTTTAATCGATTTCGGAAACATTCACTCATCTCGCTAAACCTCTGTCGCATTAGTGTGGTCACGTGATGCGATAGCTGCGGGGGCTCTAATTGACTTTGCAGCTAAATTACGTTTCAATTTTAAAAATGGGTGTTTGTACTGAGATACAAATTTCAAAACCTCAAATCTAATCTTCACAAATAAGCAAGCTTAAATATCAGGTGATTGAGCATGCTATACTTTTAAAGATAAGCAATAAACTGTCTCAATATCCAGCAGTTTGAGAGGTAGAACAAAACGGAGCTGTAAAGTAAGCCCGTGGTAAAAGTACTGATGCCCAAGAACTCCAATCTATACGCAAAGAATAGCCATAATGCTTGAGAAAAGCACCACAAAGATATCATGAAAATGGGTTGTCTGAGGTTTGTTGTCAAAGATAGCTTGGAATCTGCGATAAATTGTGGCAAGAAGATCAAGAACCAAATGAAGTATTGAGAGGTCATAACTTTGTTGAATGCAACAAACGCAAAAGTCTGTACAAATAAACACGTCACTATGTTAGCCTGCGCTTGTAAAAGTGGTAAGATTATAGCACTTATGAGTAGCTGCGGCACAAATGCAAACCTTTCAACATTTACAGCGAGTTGAGCCAATAAACCCCACGAACCATCTTCGGTCAAAGTTGCAGTGGTATCATACACTGATCTAAAATACAACATTACGTTGTACAAAGAGAAGTTATGGCGATGGTCAAGTCTTGTCAAATGATAAATGTACGAGTGGTATAGAAATTCATACCCGTAGATGTGATACATCACGAGATTCCATGTGGTGAGTGAGACAATAGTTAGAGCGAGAAACTTGATATTTGTTTTGTTGAGCCATTTGAGAATAGGAATATTTTTAAATATGCCGAAGGATGGTCTTCCTGTGGCCAAGTTTAGCATGAAGGCAGGGAGGTAGATGATGGGATATATCTTGAAGTGGATAGAGAGTCCGAACCAGAAAGCGGCCTCAGCATACTTGGCATTGAGATATAAATCCACGGAAAGAGTAATGATAAATGTGAGTACACTCTCAGACGAACCCCGCGTACTGATGGTGATAACCATCGGATTCAAAAGCCATAGAGACAGTAAAAGTAGGCGTTTGTTGTTGGATAACACTGTCTTCGACCGCGCTAGAATTCTCAAGATCAAAACGCCTGTGAGAAGATCGCATAACATAAACAAGATCTTGCCGTAATATGTGAAAACGCCGCCCCATGAGTTCGGAACGAGCATCCAAGCTAGAAGTGGCGAGTATCTATAAGTTTCCCTCATATAAGGCGATGAGCCATCGTACACGTATTGAGCAGCATCACTAAATACCAAGTAGTCAATGTCAGTATACTTAACTGGGGCATTGTTGTCTTGATATATCCCGAACAAAAAGAACCCTATTCGAAGAAGTGCACCTGCTATGAGAACATGGCTTGACGTAAATTGCATCGTTTCTAAACTCGATCGATGAGAAGCAGGAGAATTAAAGCATACACTTCAGAGAAGTCGGTTTATCTGTTTGAGTGAAGCTATATGTACCAATCCGGAGAAGATCGAGTGAGAGTGCCCATCCGATGTGACGCGTTTACCCTACCGATCGCGCGAATGCGAACCAGGCGGATATCTATTCCAGATACCAATTTTAAGTTGAACTTCCAGGGACCCTGGATAGAATTGTGCGGTTTTGAGCAAAATCTCTCAGTTCGTTTTATCGACGATTTTCTGCCCAACTCTGTTTCAAAACACATTTGGGGGTGCAGCACCGACCCCGCTAGTTTGTCTGCGAGCACTGAAGCGGGGGGTAGTCTGCACGTGCCTTCCCAAGCTGCGATATGACGATCTCAGCTGCCAGCTGAGCTAAAGAAGATCGCTAGTCAGCGAATCTAAGGATCATACAATTAACATTTCTCATACAATCATGGCCGACCCTCAGGAAAATGTGTACACTGAGTTTTCCAACTTCGACTGGAGCTCGTTCACGGAATTCCAAGAAGGACTCAGTGAAATCTTGCGAAATCATTTGGAAGCCTTGCAAGAACGTGATTCATCAGTAATAGCTATTCCTGCCGCAGAAAGACAACAATTAACTGATCAAGCCAAATCGTTTTTCTTCTGCTCTTCAACGGGACACATATTAAACCTTGACGACTACTATGCGTGGAAAAGAAACAAGGATAGAAAGATTGTACCTATTGAAGATGATAGCGAAGAGGCGCTTGCCCTTGATAATGAAGGCCCCTCTGAGACCCCCTACTCTTCCAACTATCAGGAACTTGTGGACTTGATCGTGTCGGGCAAACCTGTTCCCGGAATAAAAGATATCCCTGATACCGTGCTACCTGAGCAGAGTTCCGAGTCCAAAGCTGAAAAGAGAACAAAACCTTGGGAGAAAAGCCCGGTTCAAGACAAGCAAGATATTCTGGACGTGGTCATGAGTTGAAAAAGCTAATTTACACTAGTCAATGGCAAGTGGTCTATTCACTTGTATATAAGTCTATTCAATTCAAGCTAAGTCTATTGGTGTAGTTCGGGGTTTGAAAAGCCCCGCCTTTTTCTAGTGCAAGAATCTCATGACAGCCTCAAAAGCAGCCAAAGCAGCTGCGTTTGCGGGAAACGAACGTAAGATGGAGGGACCGAATCCGCGGGTGAAACCGGCTAAACCCTTCTCTCGATAAATATATTTGACTGCGTCCATGTAGCGTGGAAACTTCTTTTCCGCTGGGATGGGGCTATCAGTCATGATCACTTGCTTGACGACATCTGCTGGATAAGCGAAAATCCAGAAGACTGTCGCAGAAAGACCCCCAGCCCAGAAGTTTATAGATGGCTTGGACAATTGTGTATTGTCTGTAAACCAGTTGGTGAGAATCTCATACGAGCCCCACCAAAAGATGAAATTAGTTCGGAAAACCATGGTTGGAAAAAGACCTGTGTACCAAGTCAACGGCGAGATTTTCCATAGCTCTTTCGCCACGTGTATGGGTCCACTGTATTTGCTTGTTTTTGCATCGTACTGTACCTGAAGTCGTGCCTTGAACTGCTCTATGGGTGCCGCAACAAGTGATACAGTCCATCCACTTCCGATTCCAGCAATGACATGGCCAAAAAGAGGGAGCTTCTTTTCTTCCGCGTAGAAGTTCTCCTTCACTAGACGCCTATATAGGTGTAAAGAGCCAAGCATGACTGAGTCCATGAGAACCCAACCCGCCAACGGGGGAGTAAACCCCTTGTAGAATCCACGTAAACCTTCAGCCTTGAATGTGCTCATTACACAGTCAATCGGTCCTTTGAATCTCCCTTCGGATGTTTGTAGGCGGACTTTCACTGTGTCAAATGGGTGGCCCACCGCATTTTTAGTTACTCCAGAGAACATGCCAGCGACGAAACCCAAATAGCTGGGAGGTGCATTTTCTTCCTCTTGCATTTTTTATTAACCTTCGTTTTGCCAGTACGTGGAAAGCGGGAGCTCGTGTATTTGGAGCTGCTGTTGGGACGTGCATCTTGATTTGATCTCGAATATATGTCCGCCCCGGAACCGGCGATTTGCACCGGAAGAGCGCTGGCGCTGCGGGGTGGGGGCTTCGGCTTGTATATCTGCAAACGAAAGTTCACCGCATTCAGCTGCCTTACCAAACACACGGAAGCTTCACAAATCCAGTGTGATTCTTTGACTTTGGCTCTCCTGAAATTTCTGCAGATCCGATTTGGTGACTGGAGCTGAATCAGCTTATTAATATGGGTACTTCCTGAGATCTGCTATTGACGTTTCAAAACAAGTCGAGTCTGATTCACATGATTATGTTTTAACTTTACTCCGCCAGCACCGCATTTGCTTGAAAACAGATTTGTGTTTTATACTACAAAATTAAAGGAAAGCTCTATACTCCGAATATCTAAGCAATTATTTTCCTCGTATCTCAAAGCTATCCCATGCAAAAACATATCGTGCGACTACCCCGGATAAAAAAAGCCCGTACAGTCCTTTGGCTACACCGCACTGGTCGCTTTTTCCAATTAGACGTCAATCTCTTTTGTTGAGCATGACTGAACCGACTATCAAAGTAGAGCCAGAAGTGAAGCAAGAGCCCGCCGCTGCTTCACCTTTTCCCAATAGCACTCTGGGTTCCGCCACCCCCGGTTCTACCGGAAACAGCACGTCCCCTCCTGAATGGAACGTCATCCCTCTCAAAGCGTGCACAGCTGAGGACTTGCAAGACACCCGCCACCACATTCTCAAATTCCACACCAAACAAAACGTGGATGTGATGAGCAACTTTAACAAGCCGGTGCGGATGCATAGGAAAGACCCTCAAAACATTCAGTTCCAGCTTTCACGTCAGGAAATGGATCGTAGACGCCGAGAGAAGGCCGCGGCCGAAGCTGCGGCAAACGGTGACTTGGGACTGGAAAACGAAGACCGTAATTCTTCAAACCCAACGGAAAAGGGTGCACTCTCACAAGAAAATGGCCAAGGGTCAGCCGATATGTCTCAGGTGGCTCCTGATGGTGGTGCCCGCCGCCACCGCAGAAATTTGTTCAAGAGGAAAACGAAGCAAGTTCACATGATGGATGAAAACAAACGGAAACTCAGGTACGAGGAATATTACCCCTGGGTCATCGAGGACTACACTGGAGATAATGTTTTCGTAGGAAGTTACGAGGCTGGATCCACGGAATCCACTCACGTGTTATTTGTATTCGACAAGAATTGCTTCAAGATGGTACCAGCTGAAAAAGTCTACAAGTTCACTCCAAGAAACAAATACGCCACATTGACTCTAGAAGAAGCTGAGGCCAGGATGGAAAAGAACTCATCTGCACCTCGGTGGCTCATGAAGCATATGGATGAGGGTGGCGAAAGATCAGATGCACGCTTCAGGAATGGTGCCGAAGCAGGCTCTTCGTCGAATGTACAAGGACGACAAAATAGAATGCGCACTGTTCAAGGCGGAACCCATGATAGGGATTCCGACCATGATGACTTGGACTTCGAGGAAGAGTTTGCGGACGATGAGGAGGCCCCAATAATGGATGGCGATGAGGAGGAAAACAAATTGCTGGAAAAGAAAATCAAAAAGGAAATGCTCAAAGCCGCTCACTTTGACGGGCAGCTGGATGTTGCGGATGATAGCGATGATGATCTTAATGATTTATTCGAAGTTGAAAAGTCAAGAAAGGTTGACAAAGAGGGTAAAAAACTAAAAAAGGTTTTAAATAAAACGGAAGGTGCTGTTTATGAAAGTGACAACGAAGAATCCAATCCTTATGTCTCCCAGTCAGATTTGGAGAGCAATGACGATTCGGAACCAGAAACAAATGTGAAGACCGAGCCTGTGGATGGTGTTGATGCAGGGAAGGAGGAACCAAAACCACGTACAGTTTACATATCCAGGATTAATTTTGGTACGGTTGTGATCAATGCTCCGAAAGACTTCTTGCGTCAATTCCCTCACGGTGAATGGAATCCGAATGCAAAGAAACGGCAGCAAAGCTTTGACAGCCCGATTTCGGCAAAAAAGATTAAGCGAGAAGAGTCCACATCAGTTGCATCTGGTCCAGAGACTCCGACTCCCGTTGATCTAGACAACCCTGGAGCTAACGGTGAATTCGTGACGACGCAAGAAGTTTTGAATATCGTGAGGCAGAATCCACTTACAACGAAGGAGTTGCTACTCAATTTAAGAAACAGAATCGGAACTCACAAGGACAACAAGATCCGTATCATCCAGATCGTGAAACAGAATCTCAGACTAGCAGATGGTAAACTACAACTTAAAGACTGAGGTCGCGAGTAGAAGATGAAAATGTCTCAAGTATTTATTTGAAGATGTGTTAGTTTAAAGGCGGCAACTCAAAAGTTACTACTTCTCCCGAGAGCTTTATAGCAAGGCTTGGATACATTAATGTTTTCTCATTGACTGAAATAGGTCTATATATAAATCCAACGCCACGGAAGCTAAAAAATTTGAAACCGCAATCAAAAAATATTCTTACAAAATCTCAACGATCTTATCATCATCTTCATCACTTTCCTCGGCATCTTTAACCACTGTTTCTTCGTCCCTCATCAATAACTGAACCAATCTGTCACACAATTCAACAACATCGCCTGAATCCGAAGACTTATGAAGCTCGCGAATTAAGGGATATACTGATTTCTCACGCAAATACTCCCTCATTTCCTTGGATGTACTCAATAGCAAGAGTGATTCTAAGTGGGTATTCAAAATGGTTTCAACAGGTTCTCTCACTTTGTCAGAAGGCATAAATTGCAATTCATCTGGTAATTTAAACATGTCATCTTCATCAAGCTCTTCAGGACCAGCGATTGGTAAAAGAATGTAGGGTAACAAATTAATGCCTTCTTCATCAAGTAACTCTTTGTGTGACTCGATGTCAAATAACGAGTTTTTAATCGTCGAAGCGACACCCTCACGACGAACTTTAGAGTCGTACTTCTCAGTGAAAACTAAAAGTTTAGAGATAGGTACCACTTCATCGTAAGACTGCTTCGAGATAAAATAGTCACGTCCCTGCTTCAAACGAGAGATGTCGGAGAAGAAGTACGCTAGATAATCATAGCTGGCATATTTGTTCAAGCTTCTATCGAACCCCTTCACAAAGCAGTCCATAAGGCAGTCCATAGCTTTGGTCAGTTTGAAAAACACTTTTTCCTCATCCGTGTGATTGATCTCGATGTTGAAGATAGAGGTTATCATGTCGTTCTTTGCCAAATTGGCAAGTAGAATGGCCATTAAATCCGCGTTGATGTTCGTGGGCCTGATTATTGATGACACCAAAAAACTTAAATACTCTTTGTCATTGATGATGAGTTCACGAACTGTATTATCATCGCACAAGTTTGCAAGGATAGTGACTGACTGGCTGACTGCTGTTTTCCCTGTGCTATGCGACAACTTCTTCAAGTCCTTGATGGCCTCATAGTTATTGTATGCAAAGACCTTCTGATGTGGCCCCTGAGAGTAACCAACTAAATTATCAAGCGCTATTTGAACCACTGCAGGCTGCGGAGAGTGCAAAAACTCAACCAACTCTTCTAATTCGGTAGGCATTTGACTAGTCCAGATCTGGTTATAAACTCATCGGTTTTTTTTTTTTGATGCAAGGCATCAATCGCAACTTGTGCAGTTCCGATGCTCGTCGCAAGCGCCGCCATTCAACTCCAAGCCATTACGATGAGACTATCTGCGAGCATTGAATTTGATACATAAAAATTCCCAATCTCTCTTAAAATTTTCTCGTTTTCAAGCTGGATACACTATAATGGTTTACAGATCAGCATTAAAGTTCAAGATGTAAATGATGAGCTAGATACATAGAGTGGCTGAAAGATTTATAACAAGAATCGTAAAACTTAATAACTAGATCTAGAACATGGAGAACCACTGCAACTGATCGGCGAGAGTCTTTTCCTTGGAAAACTTGACAACTGGGTCAGTAATGTCCCCTTTGATAGCGAAGCCATGCGAGACACCGGAGAACACAGTGAGCTGGTACCTGGCTTTTATCTCGGCCAACTTAGCTTCAGTTTCATGTCTGAGCTCAGGGGTGAAAACTGGGTCAATTTCAGCAGCAGCAATGATGAGCGGCTTTTTAATTGCGGCTACTTCCTCTATGGTAACGAAAGATGGATGTGCAATGGCACCAGCGGTAGCCAAACCCTCATCTGCCAAATGTTGAATAGCATACTTGGCACCGAAACAGTATCCAATCACACCAATAAACGTAGAATCGCCAACATCTTTACGAAGCGACTTCAAGAACTTGTCGACAATAGGACGGGTGATTTCATTTGGGTGCTTCAGAAGCCAAGGGGATAAATCAGTGAAGGGACCGGTGATTGGATCACCCATCAAGATATCGGGGATGTACACTTTGTAACCTGCCTTTCCGAATTGATCGGCGATCAATAAAGTGTTGTTCAATCTATGGCCGTGGATGTCCGTTAAAATCACGATCACTCTTGAGTCTGATTGCTCAGTTCCAGTTACGTAGGTATCCAAGCCATAGACTGTCTCATGTTTGCCCACAGGCGTGCCTTCGTGAAAGCTCGCAACGGCACAGCATTTTCCTGGTGGGTTGGAAGCCATTATTTTGTCTTCGAAAATTCTGTCAAGTTCAACGCGGACACGCGGAGAGGACACTAACATATACCCCGGTCCGGTACTGTGCAAGATTTCCCCTCACGTGGTAGCGCGCACTTTGTGCCTGCATGTGTACGATGACGACGTCAGTACGAAGGCTGGCTAGCACATTCATTAAAGGGCCCGCCTGGTTTATCAATATTCCGGTAGAAGAATCGCCATTGAACACTACATATGTTCTTTGTTTATGCAGGGAGCGGATTTTTTTTATAAAAATTTTATGAGTTTCTGCGCACCAAATGGAAATTATTTGATTCCATATTATATTTGAGTACTGAAATGATGTTTTGGATAATGACGTCCAAACGAAGTTAGTCATGTTTCCGATTATCTGCTATCATAGCCCAACTAATAATTCTACCAGACACTTGTATTGAGAAGTCGTGACATTCCCACGGGTTAATCATTTCCAGTTTTCTTGCCTAGACACGTCTTCAAAGCTTGGAAACCGACTCATCCATTGAGTAGTTGACAAACTTCATCAAAAAAGCCGTTAGGAGGTTGGGTTAAAATCATCTTGGGGTGAAATGTAAGTAGTGGTCTCGCGCCGTGTTGGAGGTTTATTTAGTAGCTGCAAAGCTATGGGCTCAGGAGGTAACTTTTGAGTTGCCTTCTGATCAATGTATCTATTACGAAAAGAAGAACAAGCACTGACGATAACGACCCATGGAACACTCAAGACACGATCGAGGAGCTTCGTCGATTCAATAAAGTTATTTTGAGCCAATCACTGCAAAACAAAATTATAGTCGAAGGAGAAAAAGAAGAGAGAGAATGCCTTCACCCGTTAAAAAACTTGACGACTAATGGAAGCGAAGTGGCCAAAGTGTCTTCATATTCTCCTTCCCGGATGTAGATTAGTTCTGCTGAGATGACTTTCGCCATATGGAAAGGGATTGCAACAATTTAGATATTGGCGCTAAGCATATCAGCCTTCACAAGTGCGTGTATCTGAAAGTTAGTATTGTTAGATTTGTGAAAAAGGCCCACGAAAACTCCCTGGCCAAGTCTAATTGGTAGAGTTTCAAAAATTTAAAACATACGTCTTGGATAGAGGCGTGAATGAGTTGTCTCACTTCTAGAGCCAACCACACCTTCATCATATTCAAGGAATCTTCATTTTGTAGCAACTCCTTTCCTTCTCTCAGGACTCCTAATTTTCTCAATACTGGAAGTGAGCTAAAATTGGTTAGTAAGTATTCTCGATTGGTGAATTTCTCTGCTTGAGTCAAATAAGACTTCTGCCCTATCTCAAGTTGCTTCTGTTGGAAAGCCAAATATCATGGCATATACAAACCTTGCAAAGAGATCCAACTGTGGATCAAGTTGTCTGCCGATGCCTTCCAATAACAAAATGGCAACGATGACTGTGATAAAATCACCCTCCATTCTCACATGATGCGATCTCACCATCGAAAGGACCTGATCTAAAAGGTCACCAATGCTAATGTTCCCTAATGTGAACGTTCTCTCTTTCATTCTATCCGTTAATTTTTCCACCTTTAGTGCAAAGATCTCTTTGTTGACAACTGTCTCCGGTGTCCTGGATCTCTCGACCATCAACTCCCCTGCTCTATACCCGTCAAAATCAGATAAAGCTTTGAATAAGTCAATGAAGTTAATTCTGTCTTCATGATTTAGTTCAGTTATTAACCCCACATCTAAGAAACAAATTTCCGCATGATAACCATTCTCATACAATGATTCAAGCTTCTCACACCAAGCATCACTGTCATTGCCTAGAGCCAACAACTCCTCCGTGATTCTGTTAGTTTCATTCTCATTACTCGACTTGACTATCTTGTACTCCCGCTCATGTTTGTACATTTCATTCTTGTAAAACCTCACGAGCATGTTACCAGGGTGGAGATCTGCATGCACAAAATTATCAAGTATCAACATTTGGAGGAAAGAGTCGAGGCCCTTGTCACTTACCTCTTTGGACAAATTTTTTCCGAAGTTCTTCTTCAAAGAGAGCATTCTTTCCATGGGAACGGCTTTGATGTACTCTTCGACCAACACATCCCTGGTACTATAGTTCAAGAATGGCTTGGGAAAGTGGATATCAAGGCGGTCCCGGAAATTGTGGCGGAACTTCGCTAAATTGAGCGCCTCGATTCTCAAGTCAAGTTGCAAACGCATTAATATACTGAATTGCTCGACCTCGTCAGGTAAAGAAAGCCATTCCATTGTCGGTATAACGTCCACGAGATTGGCGAAAAATTTCATGATTCGAAGGTCTCGATTGATTTTAATTTCAACGTTGGGGTGTAAAACTTTAATGGCCACTTCCTGATGAGAGGAGATCAGGCGCCCCTGTTGTTGTGTCACGACCATGCTATTCCAAAAAGAGCCTTTCTTTTGTTCAGAAATCAAGAAGTCTAGCACTTCCGACCCATCATCTTCGGCTTTTGCCCTCGAAATTGCCTTTTCGGACAACTTAGCCAAGTACACCTGTGCAATGGCTCCAACGCCAACGGGATTTTCATTAAAGTTATCGAAAATTTCTTCGAATGGCATACCAAAACTTTTGGCAAGAATCTTCTTTGTTTGGTGTAAGGAGTGCGGTTTTGCATTCGAATGCAATTGACCCAATTCGTCACACAAAGGTTTGGGAAATATGTCAGTTCTTGAAGCGGCCCACTGACCGAGCTTGATAAAGGTAGCCCCAGCGGCTTCAGTAGTCCATCTCAAATACAGATACCATACTTTCGCGCCCCATCTGGTTCTGTCGCTAGTATTTTTGTCCTTTGGACCTATCCAGCACATTGGCGCGAGGAATAGCAAAGGAAATATCAACACACTCAATTCGACAAACCTTGCTATTGTCTTGAGAGGATCAATGATATAATCAGCGACAGCAAACTTCGCTATATAGAATGCTCTTTTTAAGAATGCCCCCTTTGTTCTCTTCGAGTGTCTGTAATTGTCAAAAAGATCTTGCTCCTCTTTCCTGGAAGCAGCGTAGAGACCACTCTCAAATGTTTCTGCATCTTTGAGAGGTTTCAAAGTATGTATGGAGGTGTCAGTGGGGTAAACATCATTAAAATACGGCGTCTGCAAACAGTAGAGCGAAATTATTCCTATGCCCGTCCCTAGCTGAAGAGTCCATGGATTTCTAGAGGCCCAAGACCAGTTTGAATTTTTCTGATTCCAATCATGATGTTCGTGTGTCTGCTTTTGAATCACATTGTTACCGTACGATTTGTGGAAGAGGCGAGCTGGCTGCCAAACTTTTGAGGAGTGAGAGTACTGCCGTTTATGACTTAGCAAGCCCTTGCTGAGGATAAGGTTGGAGAGTGAAATTGACCTAAGACTCCAAGGATTTAGGCATTTTGAAAAGCCTTTCAAGTCAACCCGGGTTCGAAGCATTATCGTCTAGTCAAAGGTTGATGTATTTTGAGATTCCGTTGATTGCGGAGTCAAGAGCAACAATAATGAGCTCGTTACATGCAATACCTGTTACGTATTCGAACTTTATCAGGTGTTTAACTACTGAACTCTGACATAGGTGAAGAAAAAGAGAAATTTTAAAGTTTTTTTTGTTAGATCCATTTAATGATGAGTCAATTTGGAAATGGCCTCAGCGGTACATTAGCTACCTAATTTCGAACTGCCAAGCGTTTTGGATGTCAAGTAGGTCTAGTATTTAAATTTTGATAACATGTAATCACACTACCTCCTTTTTCTAATTGTGGCGTCACCCTTTCTCTTCAGAATCGTACTACGGAGCAAAGCGGCCAGATTGGCTGCAAAACTAGCCCAAAGTCGACACTACTTTCAAATCCTATTCACAGTGACTTAACCCACGAACCGATAGCCCTATTATGGTCCCAATTCCAACCCCATCACCAAGTAGTCCTGGGAGCATCCACAAGATATTCGGAATCATTCCGATTCATTCTCTAAAATGTGGTTCCGAAGAATCGATGCCCAAAAAAATAATGTGCAAGTGCCCTTCGGGTTGCGCATGCCGCCTCTTCTTGCCACTATGCTATCATGGGCGTTGAACAGATCATGGTAGATTGGAATTTTGACCCAGTCTAACTCGTTGAGATTGTTCACAATAGTAAGCTCATCTTTCGAGAGGGAAAGTCGGGTACCCTCTTCGAATAAAGAAATGGCCTCGGACTTTGTTCCTCTTATTGCGTCTTCATGTTGCTTTATCACTCTATCATATTCCAAAGTAGGAATCTCGATTGAGTCTTTGCTTTTCAACAAATAAGAGGAAATGGACCCATCGTCGCGCCTCTCCTCAGGTATTTCTTCGTCATTTTGCTCAAATCTTAGGCCTTTCGAGGAGACCTCTGACATTTCCTCAGAAGGTTTTGAAGACTTTCGTTTTTGCTTTGAGGTAGACATACCATTGCCATCGTCCTTATCTTTTGCCCTGTCTTCTTCAACCATGTCAGCAGGCTCGTTAGCTAAGGTCTCTTCAGCAGCCAACATTTGATCCATAGCATTTTCAGTCAAGTTGGAGGTTTCACCCTTGAATGACTCATGACGCGATATTTTCCTTCTTTCTTGTCTTTTGGTGGCCCCTAGCTCCGCATGACTGACGTCAACCGCTCCACCATGAAAAACAGATAACCTGACATCCAACCAATGGTCAGTGATATTAGGCCCATCAATTAATCTGATCTTCAAAATGCTGTACCCAGACACATAGAGAGAAAGGCAGATGATCAATGGAAGATAGAACGGAAACAATATCAAAGCCGCGAAAAGAAGTAGTGTGTAACGAATGATGACGTTAGATCTCAAAATTGAAGTAGCTTCTTGCACATTTCGATGTTTCACGTTGGCACCATGTATTTTTGTAGATCGCTGAAGGTCAACGAATTTAGGCCAGACAGTAACATCATTCACTCTGGCTGATGGCGCGCCGCCTAAGTACTGAATGCTTATAGTATTCAACAGATCAAATGGCGAGAACTCAGTAATAAAGCTGGTATAAAAAGGCACTGTTCGATCGTTCTTTATATTAGCCAAGAGCATTCGTTTTTGAAATAAACGCAAACCTTTCACGTAGTGTGAGTCTGGTTTCGTCATTTCCACCAACAATTTTTCTGAATCTCCCAAAAACAATTGAAATCCCGTTTGTCCAAAAAGACGTTTACCTAAGCGATTGGCAGCCTTGTCGAACAAGGCGTTTTTGAAGAAGTGAATTCCAACGTGCGGTGTTGCAAAAGTGCAGAAGAAAACTGGGACGACCTCTTCGAAAAACCCCATTTCATATAATCTGCCCACAACGTATCTAGATATCAATCCCCCCAAGGAGTAACCCATTATACTGATTTTAGTAACGTGAGATTTGTTTTTGAGCTTGAGGGTTTCGATCTCGTAAAATAGATCGGCAATCGTGTTTTCTGCGCATCTTTGAATTCCATCGTACGTTTTCCAAAAGCGAAAGGACGACGGTTTGATGGTGACAATTTTTTCACTCGTGATGGGTGACAATGATCTTGTGACCGCCTTTTCTATTGTCAGCATGTGGTTGGGATTTCCCCAAAGCCCGTGAACAAAGAGAAAGAGGTGAACATTCTCTTCCTCAATGCCTAAATCGTCTGTATGTGCTTGGATCATGTGTCACGATAAATACTATGTGAGAAGAGACAATCTTCAATGAGCTGAGATTGAGATGAGAGCTGTTAGAGATGGACAGGTGGCAAAATAATGAGGAGCAGATATTTGTAATGGCAACTTGGTGGATAAGCTTTTTGCAGTGAATACTCGAAACGGGGGTTGCAAAGACGGCAACGTGAGATAAGCGCCCGAAATGAGATCTCACTTATCGCAACCGGGTTTTTAATATCACGTGACCTGCGACTAAAACAATTGGCGAACAAGTTTGGTGAATG
This sequence comes from Metschnikowia baotianmanensis, assembly GCA_030565705.1. Lineage (NCBI taxonomy): Eukaryota > Fungi > Ascomycota > Pichiomycetes > Serinales > Metschnikowiaceae > Metschnikowia > Metschnikowia baotianmanensis. Next base: position 7,685 of record JAJMCI010000211.1, on the reverse strand, counting down.
GGCTGGTGCTTGTTCCGCCAAAAATCATAGACAGCTCCTGTTTTGTCACAGATCGAAAACTAGATACTCTGTATTAATAGTAAAGGCAGATATTCTGTCTGATATATGTCATTGTGACTTTTCACCGGCATTACACCAAGCTTCGGGCCCTCGGACACAAATCACCCCGCCTTGAGAGAACCTACAGTTTTTGGCTGAACTCGTGTTATCCAGGGAGAAACATCTGTAGCTATTTTCTGAAGGCGAACAGCACAATCCATACGAGAGTATCACGTATCGATAGAATACTTTTTAAGTTTGTCTCCAGCAGACACCGCGCGCAATGAAACGTCAGTCGTGTTTTAACCGTCAGCCACCGGCCTTATCCTTCCCCTTATGTGATTTATAACTACGACATCACGATGCTTTTTTTCGGATCAAACCCCTCTTCAACACCACCTGCCTCATCTCTGCTGTCCAGCAATGCTAAATCACACCTCCAGGAGCAGATTGCCCAAGAGCTTGCTGTCGCAAACGCTACAGAACTAGTCAACAAAATCACGCAGAACTGTTTTGACAAATGCATCAACCAACCTCAAGACCAAATCACCTCGCTGGAAAACATCTGCGTCAACCAGTGTTTAGAAAAGTACATGAGATCCTGGAATGTAATTTCCAAAACTTATATCTCTCGGATTCAACACGAGAAGGTAAACTAAAAATGTAAATAGTCACGAATCTACGATTTATTCCACACAACATGTAGATTGCATGCACTATGCCACCCTTCGTATCGTGTTTGATGTAACTAATAATTTCAAGCAATTCTAAAACTGTACTTTGGAGATTTCTTTCATTTTTTCTTCTTTACTTCTCCCCCTCGACTTCCAACTGGTCCCCGACAATGTCAACGCGGTTCTCACGTACACTACCGAGGACGGGGAGAAACCGCGCCCTCAAGTGGCGACTGTGGTGGGATTCTCAACGTCTCATACATCCCCACGTTGACTTTCAAACAGTTGATTCCCATTCCAAATCGCAGCTCGATACCACCCCAATACCTCTCCCGTCATCAGGTGTCAATATGAGTACAGTGGCTTCAGAATATAGCGCAGAAACAACGTCTGTTCCCATTGAACACAGATTCAATCCCTACACTGACAACGGTGGTACCGTGCTCGGAATTGCCGGCGAAGACTTTGCCGTATTGGCCGGTGATACGCGTATTGTGTCCGGGTATAATATCAATTCTCGTTATGAACCCAAAATTTTTGATGTGGGTGATAACATCGCAATGACTGCCAATGGGTTTTCTGCAGACGGCGCAGCCTTGATTGATAGATTCAAGACCGCCTTTAAATGGTACAAATTCAACAACAATGACAAAAAGTTGACCATCCGTTCTGCAGCTAGATATATTCAACACTTGTTGTATGGAAAACGTTTTTTTCCCTTTTACGTGAGCACCCTTATCGCCGGTTTAGATGAGGAAGGAAAGGGAGCAGTTTACTCCTACGACCCTGTGGGTTCTTACGAGAGAGAGCAATGTAGAGCCGGAGGTGCAGCTGCATCGTTAATCATGCCTTTTCTCGATAATCAAGTAAACTTCAAAAACCAGTTTGAACCTGGTACTGACGGGAAAGAGAAAAGGCCATTGCGATATTTGAGTTTGGACGAGGTCTTGGAACTAGTCCGGGATGCTTTCTCATCGGCGACCGAGAGACACATTCAAGTTGGTGACGGTTTGGAAATTTTCATCGTCACCAAGGAAGGAATTAGGAAGGTCTACTACCCATTGAAGAGAGACTAGAGAAGAAATTACATAGCGAAAATATGTGCGCCGTTAACAAATATATAGCAGTTTGGATTCATGTATACTTAAGCATTTTTGGTTTTCAATACAAACCTCAATCAGTTTCAGTACAACTTCATCCGGAATTTTCGTTCATCACGCACAATTGTGTGACCCTCCTTGTTTCCGAATCACACCGGAAGCTCGAAAGTTTTTCCTTGCAATACCTTTGTGTAGTAGATGTAAAAGAAGTCGGAATATATGAGAGTCTGCAAAATACCCGCAAGGATGGCAACATAGTCGAATTTACCTTCAGTGAAGTATCTGTACAACCAGTTGGGTATATAAAGACCCCGATATATACCCAACGCAAAGATGTAATGAGTAGTGATGTTTTCAGCAGATCCCGTTTTTTGTAACATGTACAACTGGGGAATAATGGCGAGGGCCTCTAGCCAGATAGAAAACGACCAAGTAACCTCTCTCAAGGTATAAGCATGGGTGAATACTAAACTGAGAACTCCGGCTGCCAAGGCCAAGTACTTGACGGGGAAAGTGTCAACATCCTCCCTTATTCTCTTGGGGTACTTGTGCGTCATCAAGTAAACAGTGTAGACAGATGTAGCAATGAAGAACAATTTCATGAATGAATTGTAAAAGGAAACAAATTTGTAAAACAAGTCCACGTACCGAAGTACGTAAACAGCAACATAAAGTGCCTGTGTTTTTAATGACAAGCCGTCGACTGACCTGTTAACCTCAATCGAGTATAACAAAATCCCACAGCTGAACATGTGGGAAAGGTCAGCAAGAAATCGAAAGATGTTCATTTTCGACTTAGGTTGTTGAGTCTCGGTGCAAGTATCAGATGAACAAGTATGAATTGAAAAGAGGCAATTGATCTCTCTCGATCAAGGTATCTGAAGGGGAGTAGTCTGTGCATTAAAGGTGAGGTGTCGCGTTGTTCCGCAATCTCGTAGCGCGCAGTGCCTACACACTCTTTACTCCCCTTTCCTATGTAAGTTTTGAAGCAGTAAAACCGTACGTCTTCTTTGAAAACGGTTGTTGAAGCTGGGAATCAAAGCCCAAACAAAAATTTGGGTGCGTGGTTTCTTGTCCACATTTTGAGAAGAAGTACAAAAGTCCAAAATATTTCTTGAACTATGTAATCGGTATCCTCCTCTTTCTAGCACGCGCAAACAAGAAACTTACTTTACAAATGGCTGATGGCTATATATTTGGGCACATAGTGAGTATTTGACAGTAAGTAGAAGTTTTCGATCTTTTCTGAACAGAACATTTTTCTTCGGGCAGCTCTGCCATGTGCGACTTGACATCAAGCCCTCCACAAATCTAATTTGAAGTGAAGAACTATTAAGAGTCTGGTTACTAATATTTACTTTCTCGAAGTTTCCCGGAGGCATTTATAGCAGAATTAAACATACTTATCCCTCAATTAAAGAGTCTTGAATTCATTGAATCTGAGAGCGACCTCTAACAACAGACGATTTCTAATTTATGGTCGCACTAACATAATCAGAGCGCAACCGCACTTAGATCCGAATATACAGAAGAAGCAAAGATCAGCCTCGATCTTAGTTTCCTAACGTCTGTGTAAGTGTGTTAGAAGCAAAGATCAGCCTCGATCTTAATTTCCAATGTCCGTGTATCAGATTAGAGATAACGCAGCCATTCTGAGAACCCATTCCGCTCCGACACTTACTCAGAGTTCACAGGCTTCAAACATGAAACGTGAAATGAAGTAGAACTCACCACAACAATACAGCGAGGAGATCTTAAATAAGTTACGCCAAACTTCGAATCCAGACCGACTAATCTCATGCGTTCACTTCGATCACTCAAAGGATTTCTTTACAAGAACCGGTAAGGATTCTAGTCAAATATATTGACTCCACTATTACAATGAAACACTGTCTAGCAAGATAATATATTGCTCCTCGAGTCCCAACCCAATCAAATTCCCTTTCACAACGCCTTCGACGTGATTTATACCTGCCTTGCGTTGCATGTGTCCAACAAATGAAGAGTTTTCGGCGTAAGCAGATAATGATTGTATATTTTCAAACCAAACACCATCTGTTTTGCGAGCAAAATTGACCAAAAGAGCGTCCACATCATGTGCGTCAAACTTATAATTAGACATAGGATTGGTTGAGAGGGTATTATGAATTCCAATCTGGCTACCCTCAATTAAGATCAAGGAGGGGAAGTTGCTGACACGATAAATTCTCATTAATTCGGAATCTGCATCATCAATGAACTTTATTGAAAATCTTATGTTTAGGTATTTCTGTTTAAGACGATTGTAGAAATGGTTTGGATAATAATAGTTCGACCAATTTATATCCCGAGCATTAACAAAAGCAATGAGGACAGATACACTTAGTTTCTGCAAAGCGTCAATGTCAGTTTTTGTAGAGACCAAGTCAATTCCATTATTAATGGCACTTGGGTCTGGTTCAATCGCTGCGTGTTCCTTTATGAAATGATGTAAATTTTCAATCAGTCTCTCTTCAGTAAATGACGTGACTTGTTTTTTAACATCATCGTACAATTTGAGTGTTGGAAATACTTTAACATTAAATAGTTCCTTGAGGTACTTTTGTTCCTGGCCGTTGATCATGATAATTTGGAACAGCGGATCTGAATTATAAATGTGGGATAGATATTGAAAGTCTTCGTCAAAGTTCTGACAGTATCTACAATCGGGCGCAAAAAAGTAGATAAGAGAGATAGGTTTAGTCACGATCTCTTCAACCGACGACACTTCAATGACACGCAGAAGGCACGACAAAAAGAGAAGCTGTATGACAACCCACGTGAAGAACATCGAGCTAACTCCTTTCTTTATGTATGATTCTGAGAAAAAGGTAAGCCATTCCTTGTGAAATTGAACTCTATACTGCCTAAGATAAAAGCGTGTGTTTTTGGAAATAAGCTGCAAAAGCAGATAGGGGTTGTGACTTGAACGAGGATGACATTTAAAAATAGGAAGCCAGCACTCTCCGAGCACTTCCGCAGGCACGGATCACGTGTCTTGGATCAAGCGTCTCCCGATTCGGATGCACACCAGCATGGATCAACCGCTTCCCGATTTGGATGCACACCAGCCATACAAGAAGTCGCATTGCACTCAAGCAGTGCCGACGTTTTTATTTTCAAGCCCCCAGCGTAGGACAATTTGTATGGTTAGACTTCTTTATCTCCTATATTGATTCTCTTACCCAAGGAAGCTTCTTCTTCTAGCCAAGATTTCGACAAAAAACGGAGTACATACACAACTCAAGCGCACGGCCTTGCTTGCTTTGCATCATGATGACAGTGCGCAAATGAGCCCCGCAGAAAATGGTACAATGCCCTTGTTTTCCTGCCTATAACTCATGAACCAGCCGTTTATTTCGTGATCTGGAGCACTTTTGGACATGTCCAGCAATTTAGTTCGTTGTCAACAGTCCTATTCCCCAGACGATCATCATGTAGAGAATGATTTAAATACGACATGATTCTCGGTAAATTCTGTCATCCCTTCAAATTTATTGTCCCAAACTTCTTATTGTTCCACGACTCCATTGTCCCGTACTATACATTTCTTCACAATGAGATTCCCAGTTTTCGCAGCTTTGCTTGCGGCAGCCACAGCATCCTCGAACGCAGCTTCCGACTTACCAACATTCACTTCTACTTGTATTTCAACATTCTGTTCGTCAAGAGCCTACTATGGAAATACTACGAGCCTGGAAGAAGACTCTTACATCTACGAGACTGATTATGTCACAAACCAAAATACATTGACGAAGCTTCAAACAGTGTGCTCTGATGATGAATGTTTCGTCACCACAGTTCTTGAGTCTTTACAAACAGTTGTGACTACAGTTGATGGTGTTTTAACAACTTATGTCACTGCTTCGCCCGTGACTGTCGTCTACAACAAGGAGCAAACATCCACACTTTCATCTTCTGCTTCACTTGATGCTACTTCCGAAGCTACTGTTGATGCTTCTTTCTCCACTTCCGCTGCCTCTCCTGCAGACGCTGTTTCTACCCTTGATTCTGCGAGCGAGGCAAACGTCACCGAAGTGGAAACTCAAACCATCCCACATACAACCGTCATTACCATCACTCAGTGTTCGCAAAACAAGTGTGAAGCTACCTCAGTCACTACAGGTTTGACTGTGATCACAACAACGGTAGATGGCGTGGAGACTGTGTATACCACGTTCTGTCCATTGACCAGTGAGGTGGCGTCCACGACAATTGCTGCCACTGCTAAAATTACTACTTCTGCAGTTGTTGCTCCTGTTGAGACCGAGATTACTGAATTCGAAACTCACACTGTCCCACAGACAACTGTCATTACCATCACCAAGTGTTCCGAGAACAAATGTGAAACCACTTCTGTCACTACCGGTGTAACTGTGGTAACAGCCACTGAAGATGGTGTATTGACTGTTTACACTACTTACTGCCCATTGGAGGTTGTTTCCACGCCCACTGCTGCCATCACCACTTCTGCGATTGTTGCTCCTGTTGAGACCGAGATTACTGAATTTGAAACTCACACTGTCCCACAAACAACTGTCATTACCATCACCAAGTGTTCCGAGAACAAATGTGAAACCACTTCTGTCACTACCGGAGTAACTGTGGTAACAGCCACAGAAGATGGTGTATTGACTGTTTACACAACTTACTGCCCATTGGAGGTTGTTTCCACGCCCACTGCTGCCATCCCTACATCTGCCATTGTTGCTCCTGTTGAGACCGAGATCACCCACGTTGAAACTCATACTGTCCCACAAACAACTGTCGTCACCATCACCAAGTGCTCCGAGAACAAATGTGAAGCCACTTCTGTCACTACTGGCGTAACTGTGATAACAACCACCGAAGATGGTGTATTGACTGTTTACACAACTTACTGTCCATTGACCAGTGAAGTTGAGTCCACGACCATAGCTGCTGTTTCAACTGTGCCAAGTTCCACTTCCGCCGTGCAGCCTGGTGCGTCCACTTCTGTGTCTAATCCAGTTTCCACTACGGAGACAACTTCTGAGTTGAAGTCTACTTCGGAGACAACCTTGAAAGCTACGAGTGAAGCCACGACCACCAAGGATGTGTCATCTGCCCTCACTACTAAGGAAGCATCAACTACCTCCACGACAAAGGAAGCATCAACTACCTCCACGACAAAGGAAGCATCAACTACCTCCACGACAAAGGAAGCATCAACTACCTCCACGACAAAGGAAGCATCAACTACCTCCACGACAAAGGAAGCTATTTCGACCACCAAAGAAGCAGTAAGTACCGCGATCAACATTCACACTACTATTGTGTCTGTTACTTCTTGCAGCGACAACAAGTGCTCGGTCACACCAGTCACAACCGGCGTCTCTTCATACACCACAACCGTTCGTGGAACCGAAACTGTCTTGACCACTTACTGCCCAATTCCTACTGAGGTTCTTCCATCGAGTTCGCCAGTTGTTTTGACCAGCGCATCCTCGATCTCTAAGCCAACTACAATCGCGCCAGTCGAAACCACCGTGAACGTTATCACCAACAACATTCTGACAAAATCTAAGACCACATTGGCTATCTCGACAACTCTCTCGAGCGCCACTTTGAGTGCAACTTCCACCGCTCAAGTTAGTTCTTACGAGGGTGGCGCTGCCCGTGCTATGCCAGCGGTGCTTGCATTACCTTTGATGTACTTCCTCCTTTAGTGTGTCAGAAGATTGATGCCATACAGGCAGAAATATAGCAAGGGTTCTATGTTTCTCATTATGTACCATATAGATTCATTTTCAATTCGAAGTTTAGATTATTTTTGTTCAACGATAGACATTTTTCTTGTACAACGACGCATTCTCCGGTGAAAAGGGGGTCGCAA
>JAJMCI010000210.1:0-26667 GCA_030565705.1 Metschnikowia baotianmanensis | reverse complement strand
CACCCTGTGACGAAAGAGAAATCCATCTACGTGAACAGACCTTTCACCAGAAAAATCGTTGAGCTAAAGGACGAAGAGTCCGAGCAACTTCTTAACTTCCTTTACAGACACATTGAATCTGCCCACGATTTGCAGTTGAGAGCCAAGTGGGAACCGAATTCCGTTGTTGTCTGGGACAACAGAAACGTGATCCACTCTGCAATCATTGATTGGGACTCCCCTGTCTCGAGACATGCAGTCAGGGTGACTCCACAAGCCGAGAGACCAACCGCCCTGTTGGAAGACTTGAACAAGCCAAAGCCGGAATTTGGGGACTTGGTCTAAGGGTTTGCAAGACATACTTGATCGGGTTTACAAGAAAATATCGATAAACATTCTACCAGACACACAAAGAATGCCTCATTGACTGTGGCTACTTGGTGACTGTGTCATATTTTGATCACAAGTATATTGACATTGAACAGAAAATAACAAATCACATTAAACACACTAAGCGTGGTCCAACAAGTAGTTCGTGGCAGCCTCCACGTCATATTCTTCCTTTTCTAAAGCCTCGATAATTGTGTTTCTCTCGAATCCCATGGCTACCAACTCCTTTATTGCTGATTCATGCGAAACGCTCTTAGCATCCGTCGCGAAGCTTTTCAAGCCTGAAGCTGAAGTTGCGTTTCCAAAACCGGCAAACAATTGCTCCCACTCATCATTCTCTGGCTCTTTCAGAACTTGCTTTAATGTGCTCGTGTTTGGTAAGACTGGAACTGTCTGCTGAGGGAAACCACCAAAGTCATCTGTGCCCGTGAAGTGATCATCAATTGAAACTTCATGTGTATCAAATTCCTCCTGATGATCATCGCCAGCCAATTTTAAATTCTCAAAATCCTCATCGAAAAATTCGTCTTGCGCCTTTCCGTTTTTATTCTCGTCAACCGCGGGCTTAAGATCATCAAAATCGACCTCGGACTCAGACTCAAGTGATAATTGCGCCTGAGTAGCCTGAGTAGCAAAATTCTCGTTTGCATCATCAAATTTGTCTTCCGGCGCGACATTTCTGTCAGATTCGTCAGACGAGCTCTCATCGTAGTCAAGTTCTCTTGGAGAAGGAAACTCATCAACTTTCTGACTTCCGGATCCACTCGACAACTCAGAAGCTCTATAGCTCTGGGCAAGTGGGTGAGATGGTGCGTCGAGAGCCCTAGATGGGCTTTTCGTCCCCTCAGTTCCTTTGGCTTCATCAGCATTCACAAGCTCAAACAGCTCCACACCAGAGGAGAGCCTCTCGCCTTCACTCGCCTCCTCGAAGCGACCCTCAACTTGCTTGATTTCTCTCAGAGTATTCTCGGGAAAAACAGCAGTATAGTCCAATGTATCCCGGTCACTGATTTCATCAATGTTGTCATCTCTGACTGACATAGATGGGTTGTTCTGGACACTGGAGGTCAATGAATCGGTTCTTTGGACACCGACTAACACCCCAGGCATCTCGATCATTCCACCCGCCACACCAGTGTTGGAAGACTGGAACCTATACTCGGAGTTCGACGGAGTTGTAATTGGTGTTTCTCCCGTTTCAACGCTCTCCGCTTGCTTATAGAAGTCCGTGGCGGCTGATGATGTCGATGCCCGTTTCGAGTTGCTTTCTGGAAATCCGGACAGATTGTACTCGTTAGGCAACTGGCGAGAGCTTTCATAGCTTGGGGGCACAGCTGGAAATCTTTGTTTCATGTTCTCAGAATCATCCTCGTCAAACAGTAAATCTTTGTGTTCGACAGTCTCAACATCGTCAAGGCCAGTGAGGTCTTCTACTGGATGATGCTTCACTTCATCCACCAATGCCGCAACACTGAACGGTGTTGACTCATTCTTTTCAGAGTTTTTGTGCGGAGTTTCGGCGTTCTTCTCACCAATCGTTCCGGAAGGCTCCTGAATAGAAAGTTGTTTGACTTCATCCACCATTCCCGCGACGCTCAAAGATTTGGAACCTGTCTCCAAATCGCATTTGTCGTCAGAGAGAACCGCGGTATCAATCTCACGAGTTTTATCCTGACTCGTAACGGGGAGGTTACCAGTCGTTGCATCATTGGGAAAGTGCGCTGGGTTGTGCTCAGTAGCGTCATCATTGTGCAACAACGAGCGAGCACCAGCACCAACAGCAAGCCCAGCAGCTACACCGACACTTCCGGCAAGAACCAGATGTTTCAGTTTGAGATCATCCAAACCTCTGGACACATCTTCCTGCTTAGTCTTCAATTCACTTGCTTGCTGTTCAGCAGCGAGTTTCTCCCGATCAAACTCCTTGATCTGATTTTGGTAAAGTTCACGTGAGTTTTCAGCCTCGGCGATTTGGCGTTTTAACTCTTCCACCTTGACAAGAGCGACTTGAACTTGAGACTTTCTCACACTAGCTTCGTTTGATAATTTGACGTTTTCAGAGGACTTTGTTTGGTAGTCTTTTTCCAAAGCTGCGATCTCGGCATTCAAATTGCCAAGTTTTTCTCTGAGGGATGAATTCACCTTTTGGTTTTCTTCCACAGCTAACTGTTTCTCATTAAAGTCATTAGAAATGCTGTTGAGTCTTGCCTCAGCAATCGACGCCTCCGACCTCAAAGCTTCAAGCTCTTCCTTCGCGTTGTTAAAATTCATCTCCACTTGTTCTACCTGCTTCACTTCGCTGGCGTATGAAGTTCTCAACAGCTTTAACTTTACATTGATGTCTTCTTTGACAGTCAAGATTCGGGCCAACTCCTTCTCAGCGCGAATCTTCTTTTCATGGAGGTTCGACGTCTGTGTAGATAAAGACTTGATTTGATTCGAAAAATTGGCGATATCAGAAGTGGCTTCAGACAACTTACCCGAAACTTCCGAGTCTGCCAACAAGTCATCATTGTTTTGAGTGTTGTAACTTTGAGGCGCGTCAACCACTGGCTGAGCCATCACATTATCGGACCCATACACAGGTGCCAGGGTCTCAACCAGCGTGCTGGTAAGGCGTGGTTGAGGTGGCGCTGGGACTGACCGCAAAGCTTCATAATCAACAGTCTTTTGTTGAGTGACACTTGCTATCGAAGCACTTGGTTCGGCCACAACTTGTGGTTGTGGTTGTGGTTGTGGAGCAGGAGAGACTGAGACGCTTCCAGTTTGGCTTGCTTGAACATTTTGAGTGGCAGAAACATCTTCACCAATCAAATCTGATACCTCGTTTAAAGTCTGGGTACGTTGGTTAGAGAGCAAAGATTGGCCAAATGAAGACGATGGTTTGAAAGATGACGTCAATTGATTTCTCAATCTAGGTGGCTCATGAGTTTGCGATAAATCGCTGCTACTTGATCTTGGCTGAATGCCAGTGGTTTGTGGAGAGCCAGCAGTAAGCAGGGTGCTTACAGGAGGAGCTGGACTAGTCGAACCAAAGATGTCAGCCAACTCATCCATAGAAGATTTAGGTTGTACTTGAGCATTTTTTGTTGATGCTTGCACTTGCGATGGTTGCGGAACTTGTACCTGGCTTGCTTGAGAAGGCTGGGTAGAAGCTTGACTTCCCTGTTGAAGGGACGCGATCAATTCTTCTGGAACGATATCGGGCAAGTTGTGGCCGGAGCGTCTCCTATTGATCAAGAACAAGGCAATGCCAAATTCAAGTTTACCGAAAACCCCAGCGTTCTGAAAATCAGCCAAGTCCCAAATTGTGGCGAGATCTTGCTGGCCCAAGCGCGAGGTCATTAAGAACGATGCGACCTGGTCTGCTGCTAAAGTGCCGGTTTTGGATTTATCTAAGCTATCAAAGATAGAGTCAAACTGCTGCTTCTGGAGCGGACTCACCTGCCATTCAGAAGAGACAGCTGGAGGAGCATTGACACTCGGAGCGGTGTCCACACGTGTAGGTTGCTGATTGGGGAGATTTCTAGTGGTAGACAGCTGGGAGGTGGTGGAAGCGTAAGAGGCTTGGCGGTCGGTATATGCGGGACGGCTGGCCGACAGTTCCACTGATTTCCACACGTGTTCTGGTAAAAAGGGTGGTAATTGCTTCAAGGTGCCGCTGAGCAAGCCGTGCACCAAGTGCATGGCCATGATAAAAGAGGGCAAGTCTAAAAATCCGCGGTTGTTTACATCGACCAAGCTCCAGATTTGACCCAAAGTGGCCGTGGGCAATTTAGCTTTCATCAAGATCTGCTTGGCAGAGTTTCCATCCAAAGACGCCAGTTTAGAGCCAGTGGTCTTGACATAGACCTGAGAGAACTTTTCATAGTCTGCGGGAGAGACTGGAGAAATCGGCGCCTGTGGGGTAGTTTGCTGCGTGGTGGTGTTTTGTGGAATCAAAGAAGAAGGCTGGGCCTGCAATAATGAGCTGCTTGTCGACTGGGATCTCAAGAGCTGACTTTGCATTGCCAAGTCAGCAAACTTGGGTAATGGCCCTGGTTTTTCAGCGAGCTGCGCGGTGGGAAATTGGCCCGTTTGCGTGTATCCAATTAAGCGCATGGCATGGCAGAAACCAAACTGAGTAAGGAACCCCAAGTTCTTGGTATCAGCCAATTGCCAAATCTCGCCAAGGATGTTGGCAGGCAACCCGGACTTTTCGAAAGTGGCTCTGGCTTTCTCGCCTGTGACAATTCCGCTGTTTTCTGGGTCTAATGCCTTGAAAAGACGGGAGTAGAGTTCCCTCTCCTCCTGCGTGAGAGCCACTTGAAAGGAGGTGTTCTCTGTTGCTAAATGTTAGTGAACGTACAGAGCGTGAGGGTTTGAGAATGTGATGAAACATACGTTGCAATCCGGACATCTAGGAAGTGGATAAGATATAGCCTTGGCTCAAGGCTTTGGGCTCTGTGTTGTTTTCCGTGGGTAGGTAAGTAGCACTCGGCGAGCATTTGCTATCGTGGTGCCGGGTTGCCGGAGGCGTGTGTACAGTCCAATGTCACGGGCTGTGGTTGCGAACTGTGGGCGATCCCGCATGCGCGCTTTCCTAGTCCTAGAAGTGGGATTTCATCATGGGTTCTTTATTTTTTTAGATTAGGGGATAGCCGTTCTTCAACTAAGGGGATAACGAGTCAAAAATGAAGAAATTACCCAAAGTAACATGAAAGTTGGCTAATTCATTTCGTTTCATTTTTTTCTTCCGACATGGTTGTTGCACTGTTCTCTTCTCGGGCTGAACCTAGCTTACATTTTGGCAAACATAGGGAGGAGTCAGAAAGTACACGAGCTCTTGGATCAATTGGTCTTCTTTCATCCCCAGCTAGAATAGGAGGATTCCACAGTAAGCTTGGGGGTGATTTGAACTAATTGCAGGCTCGATGGAAAAGATCAAAGGAATGAATCTTCCAAAAATAAAGAATGCACAAAAAAGAATCAAAACAAAAGAAGGTACATCGGCCTCAGCCATCTTTCGCAGGGAAAGCTATTCATCTAAAGGCGGTTCTCCTAGATGACTTCGAATCATGATTTTGCCTGGATACGTAAGTGAATACAAATCAAACACTTCCTTGAGCCATTTGGAAAAAAAGAACATCTCGCTTTAAATTCAACGACCTCAGGCTTATTGATGTCGCCCCTACTTAGCTGCTGATATTGAGCCTCACATTGCAAAACACCAGGGCTGTCTCATAGCGCTCACTAGCTGCATCTCGCTCTGCACCCGTGCACCTCAGTGAGGGACGAAGCTTCTCATCGCACTGAAAAAACTTCCCTTGGGAATACATATAGCTGCATAACATCAAACATAATGAACAGAGGTAGAGGCGGCTTTAGAGGCGGCCGTGGTGGCGGCCGTGGTGGCTTTTCGGCCCCACAAGGCCCACCAGAGTCTGTTTTGGAAATGGGCTCGTTCATGCACGCATGCGAGGGCGACATTGTCTGTCGTTCCATCAACGTCAAGATCCCTTACTTCAATGCCCCAATATATTTGGAGAACAAGACGCAGGTCGGAAAGGTCGACGAGATCTTGGGCCCATTGAACGAGGTCTTTTTCACAATTAAGCCTTCCGAGGGTGTACAAGCTGCATCCTTCAAGGACGGTGACAAGTTCTTTATTTCTCCAGACAAATTGCTCCCCTTGGAGAGATTCTTGCCTAAACCAAAGGACCTCGCGCCAAAGCCAAAGAGAAAGTCCGCTGGTGGTGCTTCCCGTGGAGGTGCTAGAGGTGGATTCGGCGGTCGTGGTGGTTCTCGTGGAGGTTTCAGCGCCCGCGGTGGATCCAGAGGTGGTTTTGGAGGCCGTGGTGGATCTAGAGGAGGCTTCGGTGGATCCAGAGGAGGATTTGGTGGCGCCCGTGGGGGCTCTAGAGGTGGGTTCGGAGGTTCTCGTGGCGGCCGTGGCCGTTTCTAGATCATCTCTGATTGCATGTATGATTTACATTATCGATATAAACTTAGTACTTGGGACTCTAGCTGCACGCAGACTGGTACTTGTATTCTATAAAGTGGCCATAGTAGCTCGTGGCCTTCGCGTAGCCTTTTTCCTGCTTTTCGTCTCGGGAGTGGGTAATGTGTCTTTCACCTGACTTGGGGACTCTACGTGGCCGCAACTCTCGGCAATTGCAAAACGTACTTCTCTAAACCCATGTCTTTTTGCCAAGAGCTTGCTTGTATGTGAGTTGTTGAAAATGATTCGAGGCAAAGTAGCAAGCTCTCGAAGTCCAGCTTCGTTGATAACATTCTGGAAATACTCCACAACTTTGCTGTTTCCCTCCTTGGCAAGCTCATAAGACTGGATTCGACCGTTGATATCGTGTTTTTCGGGGCTCAAATTGATCTTCGGAAATACTTTCTGCATAAGCACATCCACCTTTGTGAAAATAATCTCAAACAGCGCTCCGTTATCAATGAGAAACTCAACAAGCAGCGCGTCTTCCTCTCTGATGCCACGCGAACTATCGATAATCATAAATGTTCTCCAAAGCTGCTTTCTTCTACGGATGTAGTCGAGCACGACCTTGCCTTGTGACTCTTCACCAAACTGGCCGTACCCAGGACTATCGACCACCCGGAATTTGTTTCCGACATTATAACAATTGAGGCATTTGGTGTAGCCTGCTCTTTTAGAGACGTAGGCGTATTCAGTGGACGCATTGCCCGTGCTTGCTTGGTGTTTGTTAAGAAATATGCTGTTGATCAAAGTCGACTTTCCTGCGTTGGTGTGGCCCAAGAGAAGAATCTCCGGAAGCGGCTTTAAAAGCTGAGGATCTATGCCAAAGGACCTACGTGAATTCATCAAGTTGTCATGGTACTCTGTGTGATGGGAAGGCTCAATAATTGCAACTTTCTCTTGTCTGTCTTTCGTGAGCCTCTCCACCTTTTCGTCTGGAATATCGTGGAAGTTTGCACAGGTCCATTCGTGTTTAATACGAGAATTGTAAAATAGTACGTCCGCACGTGTCTTTTGTGCTGGCAGAGGATGTCCATAAGAGTCGTCACGGAAGTAATTGTTCAAGTCGGTTGGGGTATAAATATACCGATGAACCTTTTCCGAGGGTACATTCTTAGATCCTGGTACATGGCGCCTTTTTTTTCCTGGCACAGGTACAGGAGCCTTCTTTGGGACAGAATTCAACAAATAGTTTAAGGATGAGTAGCGTCGGGAGAAAATTGTGTACATAACAGAGTGTTAGCTGTTTATCAGTTCTTTTGAGCTCTGGCTGCGATGGCTTTATGTGGGAGTGAGCCGTAGCGAGGCCAACGGCTTTGTCGATGAGGAGAGGATTGATAAAATAGAAAATCACACGATTTTCACGAGGTATTAACTCTTGAAATTAACAGTTTTTCTCGGAAGTTAAAAAGCTCATCATAGAGCTTTTGGTGTTGCTTTGTGTGGGTAGTGGGCGAAGACACTGGATCACATCTCCGCATCTCAACCTGAGAGTGAGCCACCGATCTCGCACATGTACCAGATTGTTCCGCACCAGAACTTCATCTTATCTTTGACCCGAAATAGCGGAATCTGTCATTTGAAACGACATCTTAACTCACCTTGCACATCTGTTGATTGCCCTGATTTCATTTCGAATTTACCAAAATGATTAGGTTTGCAGTCTTGCTACGTATGTTTCCTACCACTTGACTCATGTAGTTGACTCACAGGGTTAGCTCTCTCCCCTAGTATTCGAATACATACTAATACTTATAGTATTCTTCTTTTCTCTTTGTGTTGCTGCATACTTGGGCTTTGCTCTGATATCTTTGGGTCACGATAAAGCTATACATTTTGTCACATTCTTCATTTTAACTGTCGAATTCTACTTCCTCTGGGAGATACACCGACCATGGAAGATCACCGTGGTGACAATGACACTTGGGGCAAGTATTGCGCTGGAATTCTTGCAAAACTTTATTAACCCATCCAGAAAATTCGACTTCATGGATATAGTTTACAATGTCCACGGAAGCGCGTTAGCCGTGATTGCTTGTTGTCTACTACACACATACGCACTTAGAAGACGGGCCCAAAATAGGGAAGTATGGTCCTTAGAGTCAAGCGGGGAGTTGTCCGAAATTGATGGCTATGTGAATGTACGGATGAATGATGTGAATGACTCCAGAGCATGATTTCTTCACGTGCATTTGTTTCATATCTGTCACAACATCTACCTAAAGGCAACACTATTGTTTGAAACAAGTATCTATTAACATTACGGGATCTTCATGGCGAGTCATGCATTGTGGAAAAGTACTCCTTTATACATCACAATGCGAATGTAATACACGCGAAATCAGTCTGCCTTTGATTCCCAGGATAATAGTCACATTTTTAAGTGGTGTGACCTAGGCCATTTCTCAAACGCAAGAATCGATTGTTTTTGAAGCTTTTTGAATAAATTGGGGTGGGAGTATGGAACTGGCTTATCACCGAGACCTTTTTGGCGGAGTACGGACCAGGTGATTTTGGAGATAAATCAAATTTTTGAAGCTTCTTTCCGACAGAAATCCACTGTACCAGAATGCTCATCCCTCGATAGCAACCTATTAGAGAGGTCTTTAATTAACCTTGTTTTCTGAAAGATGTGGATTGGGGCACACTCCTGTTTGTAGCGCATGCTGATAGATTGCGCTCGAAATGCTTAGTAAATTAGCTGTGGCGATTGCAAATCTTAGTCAAGTCTGCATACAGCGTAGAATACTTAAGCTAGCATCCGCCCGACCCGAAGAGCCAGCGGTATGAATTTGAAGGCAAACTACAAAACATGACAGTCGAGATTCTGAGCTACGATTTCCACACATACTGGCGGGATACTGACGCCAAAGAAAAAGATTTTTGCAGGGAGTTTCGAGAGAAAGTGAGTGTGCATTTCGCCAAGGAAATAGAGCAGGGCCTCCTCCGAGTGCACAAGTTCTGGGAAAGACCAATTGGTCCACATCCCATCCACATGTGGGAGCTTGACACTGCCGGAAATCATGATCCCGAACTTGTCGGCAGAGTGTTGGCGTTTTATCAATTAAACCATGGGAAACTCTCGGTATTGATTCACCCACACACTAGTTCAGGTCTGTTGACGGATCACACAGAGTATGCTCTTTGGTTGGGCCAAAAACAAAGACTCATTACTGACGCACTATAAACGCCATGGTTGAGCTGTAACAGATATTCACTTGCATGTGTCAAAGTACACTCATGTCGATAATTAAAAGGCTGGCTTAAAACAATAGGGCACGCGTAAAGACCCATACCCCATGACCCCGTTCAGAACTTAATGAAGAAAGTACTTCCTAATGATGCAGTTAATATACATACAATATACATAAGTATCGAATAGAAATTTCGGCTGAAGAAACATTTTGAGTTTCAGTCTTCTTACATTCTTCTCACCATCTTGGAACCTTTATGCAACTTATGCTGCTTGTGTTGGTGTAGACGCATTGGAGTGTCTGGAATTTGGAAGTGTCAATGCTTCAAACAAAAGGCTTATATGTAGAATATAAACACAATTCAAGATCACGGTTCTTCAAAGTCCTCCCAGTCTATAGGAGAATTTTAAAATGCCACCACTAAACTAGTAAAATGCTTGAAAAGTCTTCACTTGATAACCTGCTTAGATGTTCCTGGTAGTTTTCCTTCCATTCACCTGATTTGGAGAGCTCGCTTAGTCGTACCGTTACCAGCTCGCTCTTTGAGGTGGCAGCCAACGGCTTGTGGCAGCAACAAGCAGCAACAAGCAGCATCAAGCAAAACTTAGCTATACAAGGCACGTAGTCAAAGGGTAAAGAAAGTTAAGTTGCGCTTACAGAAGAAGACTTAACTTAATTTCGTTATTCATGTCTTCGGGGGTTTGACTATTTTTCGCTATCGCGTGGAGCCACAAACGACAAGTTCAAACACCGAGCCTTGCACATGCGTGTTTTGATACTGCATGCAAACGCTCACCACAGGATGCCGCATGATTGTTACCGTTTACAATTGACCTGGCTTCACGTTGTTTGGCACCGCAACAAACGTAGTCTTGACAACGCACAGAAAAAAACGACCCGTGAATACCCGGAACTCTCAATATGACACAGAACTCTATTCCAAACGCGCTGAACGATGGCGAGGTGCAGATAGAGGACTCCTCCTCGTCTAACATTGCTCTACCGACACCTTCCAGCATTAAGCGTGGAGACCCGTCTTCACAAGGCCAGGAACAAGAAGATGACCTGCGCCACGCGGTGGGTAACTCTCGCAAGAACTTTGGAGTTCCTTTTAGTTTTCTCGGGAAGAGGGCCGACCCGAACGAAAGTCGTTATTCCACTAGCAATCGCCAGCGTGATGGTGACATGAACATGCCTTTCACTGAATCTGAGATGAAGAGTTTAGAGGACGATTCACATGGCGATAAAAAAGGTAATCATGAAGAACTGAGCACGGCAAACACGGCAAATGGGGCTTCTGCTCTGAACATACGCTCGCTGTTGCTGCCTCCACCTGGAGAAGAGTCCGATAATGGTGACGCGAGTGGGTTGAAGGATGGCCCCAAACTGTTTGGATCGCAGCATTTCTCCGCGTTGAGACGGCCCACGGCCATTTTCAACAGAGGCGGTTCGCAGGCAGAGACGTCGCTGCCAAAGCCGGGCGAGGGTGTGTCTGATGACGCGAAAAAGTCCAGAAAGATTTTCACTTTGTTCAGAAAGAAGAACAAGGATAAAGACCGTTGGCCTGGGATAGCTGATGTTGCAGATATAGACTCGTTTGACGAGGACAAGGAGACAGGCGAAAGAGCGCAGGGGCTTATCAACTCGCTTTCTTTGGGCAGTCCAGCATTCAATTTGCTAGCATCATGTCTCTGTGAAGACGAGTACGGAATCGCCCGAGCACCGCTATTGATGAATTTGATCGGAATCAAGGTCACGGATATCTCGCGCTCTCCGCTCACGAAGAACAAGAAATTCAGAATTGACCTCGAATACGGAGTCTGGCCTCAGCGATTGAAGTGGTCAGTGGAGAAAACGGCTAAGGACTTGCTTTATCTTCACTCCAAGTTCAAGTGGCTTTCTCTTAGGGGATCGCTTAAGTCGGTCAACCTTCCAAAGTATCCCGTACCTCCTCTGTTGAGACGGAATGAAAGGAAAGGGAATAGACAACCTAGAGTCCCCGGCGATAATGCTCTGACACCTGCTGCTCTTGACAATCAGCACACGATTGAATCTCAACAACACGATAACAACTCTATTTTGAGTGGACAAAGTTTCCACGATAGACTTTCAGCACTCCGAGCCCACTTCAGTAGTGATTCAGACGACTCATCGTTGGACTCCACGTCACCCGAACAGTTGAGAACACACGTTCAAAGCAACCAAAACTACGTGAGAGAAATCGAGCGGTATTTGAACGACCTTAATGTCTTGGTGGCTATGCGTGCACAATCGAACAGACTTTTTCAATTCTTCGAATTGTCTCCTATTTCCTCCTTGCTAAGCTACGAAACAGGGTATATCGGAAAGCAAGGTGTCATTCATGTGGGAGGCACAGCCAAGTCGCAGGGATGGCGTGTGGGCCACTTCAAGGCCAATGACCTCAAAGAAATGATCGACAGAAGATCAGAGAAGTGGTTCTTGGTCAGGGGATCCTACGTGATGTACGTGTCTGATATCAACTCCACAACGCCTATCGAAGTCTTCATTGTTGACTCGTCATTTAAGTTCACGTTCCAGCGTGAGAACAGCGAGAAGGTTGACGTGAAAGTTTTGGAGACTGAATCTGATTTCGAGGAAGACTTGGAGCAAAGCATTGGCGTTGACGGAAAAGCATTATCCAAAGTTCAGAACAAGGTTTTCAAGCATTTGCGTATTGTTTTGGAGAACAATGAAAGAAAACTTGTCATCATTCCAAAATCGAAAGCAGAGCAACAGCTTTGGATTGCATCTCTTAACGAGATGGTGAAGAATAATGTTTGGGCCGAGAAACATAGATTCGACTCTTTCGCACCTATCCGTAAGAACTGTTACGCACAGTGGTTGGTGGATGCTAGAGATTATTTTTGGGCGCTTTCTTCTGCCCTCGAAATGGCTAAAGATGTTATCTTCATTCACGATTGGTGGCTTTCGCCAGAGTTATACCTTCGTCGTCCAGCTAATGGTAATCAACAGTTCAGACTTGACAGAATCTTGCAAAGGAAAGCTCAACAGGGAGTTAAGATTTTTGTAATCATTTACAGAAACGTCGGTACGACCATCCCCATTGATTCGTTGTACTCGAAACACTCTATCTTGTCACTCAACCAAGAAAATGTCCATGTCATTCGGTCCCCTAATCAACTTCTTCAGAACACCTATTTCTGGGCCCACCATGAAAAACTTTGCGTCATTGACTACAATGTTGCGTTCGTGGGAGGTATCGATTTGTGTTACGGTAGGTACGATACTCCGGACCATGTTCTCGCGGACGACTCCCATACTGATTTTGCTACGTTAGACCCTGAGAACTATTCTACTGAGGACTTCCTCAACTTCAGGGTCTTTCCTGGTAAAGATTACTCCAACACCCGTGTGAAGGATTTCAGCAACTTGAACAAACCATACGAGAGTTTGTACGACCGTAACGTGGTTCCACGGATGCCATGGCACGATGTTCACATGATGACATCTGGTGAAGTTGCTCGAGACTTGTCTCGTCATTTTGTTCAGAGATGGAACTACTTGTTAAGACAGAAACGTCCAAGTAGACTGACACCCTTGCTTACTCCGCCACCAGACTTGACCGAGGAACAGGTGAAGGCAATGAATTTGGACGGCACGTGCGAGGTTCAAGTGTTGCGCTCCTCGGGAAGCTGGTCTCTTGGATTGAAAGAGCACGAACAAAGTATTCAACAAGCATACTTGAAGCTTATTGAGACGTCCGAACATTTCATCTACATTGAGAATCAATTCTTTGTCACCTCGTGCTTCATAGATGGCACTGAGATCAAGAATAGGATCGGTGATGCACTTGTGGACCGTATTATTCGCGCTCACCGTGAAGGTAAGGCTTGGAAAGCGATCATTTTGATCCCTTTGGTCCCTGGCTTTGAGTCGCAGGTTGATCATATTGATGGATCCTCAGTGAGAGTGGTCATGCAATGTGAGTACATGTCCATATCGAGAGGGAGTTC
Source organism: Metschnikowia baotianmanensis (assembly GCA_030565705.1). NCBI lineage: Eukaryota > Fungi > Ascomycota > Pichiomycetes > Serinales > Metschnikowiaceae > Metschnikowia > Metschnikowia baotianmanensis. The sequence continues at coordinate 13,126 of JAJMCI010000210.1, read as the reverse complement.
TTCACTCTTTGCAAAATTGAGAAAAGCTGGCATTGACCCTGATGACTACATCCAGTTCTTCTCCTTGCGAAAGTGGGGCTCTGTAGGTCCTGACCGCACACTTGTCACCGAACAGCTTTACATACACGCGAAATTGATGATTGCTGACGACCGTGCCGCAATTATTGGTAGTGCAAACATCAATGAAAGATCCATGAGAGGTTCCAGAGACTCTGAATTGGCTGTGATAGTCAGAGATACCGACACCATCGACACCGTCATGGACGGTAAACCGTACAAGGCTGGTAAGTTTGTTCACTCCATGCGCTTGAGACTCATGAGAGAACATCTTGGTGTTGTAGTCGACTTGTTGGACATTGTTGAGAGACGCTTCGAGGCTATTCTTAAGTTTGCACGGACTGAAGATGGAATCAAGGCAGCAACAGATGAGTTTGAAGCACCCGAGAAGACAGAATTGTCCGCAGCTGTCGAATATGCTTCCAGACTTGTCTTACAGGAATCTAAGGGTACGAGCCGCTGGAAAACGTTCTGTCAGCTGAAGAAGAGACAAACCGAAGTGTTTGAGATACCAAGAGATATTAGATTTGAGGAGGCGCCACCTCCAATGTCACTTCCGCTCTCATTCAATAATAGAACCGGACCTCACGAGGCTAATGTCGGTATCAGGGACAATAAGAAGCATTCGTTTGATCCCAGAGTGCAAACTAACATTGACCATCAACGCGACGTTTTTGGTGAGGGTGTCGACAAGTACAGAGCTGATGTGAGCAAGAGAGCGAGGTTGGATAGCGCGAAGTTTCTTAGGAAACTCTCGAAGGAAGCATATGAAAAGTTCCCTGATAAGACATTTCTTCCTAATATCGAAGATGTGAAGGATTTCTTGAACCTGGATGATTCAGATGTGAAGAGCGAATTTGGCGACGATGCAGATGATGTATTGTTCAACAGAAACCTTGAAAGATGGTTGCTCTTGAAGAAGATCGCTTACCTACAACTTGTTGCCGCCAAGTCAGCACAACAAACAGAGAGGGAGGCCGAGAAGAGAGTGAAAGCTGGCCTTACCCCTATCATCAACACCTTCGGGGGCAAGAATTCGCAACCGGATGTATCGAATGCAACTGCTGCAAAGACAGAAAATATCAATGTTAGTTTGACAGCAGCCGTTAATGTCAAGAACAGAAACGTTCAACCTGGAGAGGAGTTCGACATCTCCCCTGAGAGAGAGACACCCGAGGTTCCCGTGCAAGAAGTGAACCCAGAGCAGATTCCAATCGTGACATTGGATGACGCAGGCTTCAAGGATGCCATGAGAAAGATCAATGTCCCTGGCTCAGAGACTTTTGCTAAATTTGTTGACCCCTACTCATTCAGTGATCCATTGGACCCTGAATTCTTCGAGGACATTTGGTATGAGAACGCCAGAAGAAACACTGATATCTACAGGCTCATTTTCCATTGTCAACCTGACGATACTGTGCCATCGTGGAAAGAGTACATGCACTTCATGAAGTTAAGCAAGGCTTTCAAGGTTGCTCAAGACGGAGATGCTAAGGCTAGAAGAGAGAAGCCAGATTCTGAGAGCACAGAACGGCCCGGAGTTGACAATTTCAGAAGAAGCAGCGTTGCAACCATCAACATCAATGACTACCAGGACGAAAATGGAATTCTCGGAGACATTATCAACCTGAGATCAGAGGATGACCGCGTGAAGAGCGGCAGCACTCGCCGGGGATTCCAACCAGGGGAGACCATTGACGAGTTTGATGAAAGTGACGAGGAAACCACCGAAGGCAGCGAAAAGTTTAGTGTTGTGGATCCCAAGGAGTACAATGAAAAGAGGACTCAGAAGAAGAAGGAAGCGGGCGAGTCTGAGCTCTCGAAGTTCGCCGATAAAAAGGGAAGAGGTATTCATGACAAAGGGGATGGTGCGAACAAGGCTAATTTCGATAAGGACGAGGCAGTAAAGCTTGACCTGAGAACCCCATCCAATATCGGTACCAATGTCCCGTTCTCCCGTGGCACTGCGAGAACTAGAGCAGGCACTTTTAGTGCTAGAAGGAAGCTCCATGCCGGGGAAAAGATCTACGAGAGAGACTCTGCCGAGCGCATTCTTCAGGAAATTCACGGCAACCTTGTGCTATTTCCTGTTGACTGGCTTGAGAGAGAGCTAGAAGGTGGAAACTGGTTTTTCAACACTGACAGAATTCCACCGATTGAGATCTACGATTGAGGTCGCGCAACATAGAGTGAGATCGGAGATCTCAAATTAATAGTTGTATTTCCGAAATTCATGAAGTGTATAGAGCAAAAATAGAACATGTTAAACACATAGCTCGAAAGTTTTGAAAGAATGTAGGAAATAATACCCCAATGAATGGCGCTCCTTTCGATTCATTCGTATAAAGCTTTCGAGCAAACTTCTGGCAGAGCAGAGTGCATGCGTGTTGAGCAAAAGTTAAAAGAAGACGATCTAAGTTCGCGACAGCCTGAATCAGGGGTCTCGCAGTTAGACAGACAGGTGAAAACCACCAGACTTCTGATGTTTCTATATAAAATTTATTTTTAAGGATATGATTCATGATAGGATATGATTCATACTGACGATATTGTAAATTTGTCTCAATGCTATATCACAAATTGAAAATTCAACTTTTCACACATGTAGCATTTCCAGTGGGGCTCAAGCCTCATGCTCGGTGCTGGGTGCGCCTTGCCACGACACCAGTGGAGTGTACGGTGGAGCCTCACATGAACTTTACCAACCATATTGATTTATACACTTCACGAAAATCACACGCCATGTTCATACAGATTCTCGCATACACCGGCGTCGTGTCCGGGTTCGTCTTGATTGTGTTGGCCGTTGCTCTGGGACTCTACTATGTTTCAGAGATGGTCGAGGAGCACACTGAGCCCACGAAACGCGTGCTTCGGAAGTTAATCTTCGCCGAGATTGTCATCTTAATCTTATTATGGCTATTTGACTCTTTTCCTCTTAAACTCACAGCGTTTCTGATATTCTCGCAAATTGTGTACTCGCAGAACCTCGTGAAGTTTCCATACGTGCAGTTGACGTCGCCGATCTTCCTTCTTTCATGTGTTTTGGTGGTGGCCAACCATTTCTTGTGGTTCAACCACTTCCACAACCCGTACATACCGCCCATTGCCGAGCGGTTACGTCCAGACTACACGCCGCCTAGAATCCCGCTGTTCTCCGAGGTCTGCTCGTTTTTCGGGTTGTGTGTGTGGCTCGTACCTTTTGCATTGTTCGTGTCTTTAAGCGCACACGACAACTTGCTTCCCCACCATATGGAAGCCAGGGTAGATGGCCAGGGCAAGAAGAGAAACACTGGCCTCGCAAAGTTAGTCGTCTCCTCCGTCAGGCATTACGTGTTTAGTGTAAGCCGGCTGTTGGGGTACGAAATGGATTCTACATACGGCACGATTATGTAATCTCTTGGACTGACAAAATGTACTATGGAATCACCTACTTGGAGAGGAAGTTCCGCACGTGCGGACCGAAATCGTCCAAGCTCAACAAGAAAGTGTCGTGCCCATAATTACTCACGTCAGTTCCCAACTCGAAGTATTCAATATTGTCCTCATGAGGGCTCGTTGCACGGAGCAGCGACGCGATTTCCCGTTGTTGCCAAACAGGGAAGAGAATGTCTGACTCAACACCAACAACCAATATGTTTTTATGCGAGATTTTGCTCAAACCGTCCTCAAGGTCTTTGAGCGATTCTTCTGAAGAAATATTGACAGTGCTGTTCTTTTCTTGGTATGGCTTGTCCGGCACATTTGTCTTGTCGACATTCTCGGCAGCCTCGCTATCTTGCTTTCCATTAGATGCACGTTCTGCCTGCATTCGCTTTTCTTGGGCTTTAGCGCGATTTGCTGCTCCTAGATCAAACATGTCCATGGCTTTCGAAACATATAGAAGCGAATTGGCGTCGTATTCCAAACAGAACTTCTCTCCAGCATGGTCCAAGTAGGTTTCAACGAGAAAGTCAGGACAAAATGCGACGGGCTTGCTGTCGTCGGCTCTGAGTCTTCCAAAACGCGACTCCCACTCGGGGCCCGATCGGTAGGTGACAGTTGCGATTTCCCGGGCAAGCTTCATTCCAATGTGAGGTGGGACCTTCTCATAATAAAACCCTCGGTTCCAGTTGGGATCGCTCATTAGTACCTGTCTTTGTGTATGGCGTAGCGCAATCGAGTATGGGTGCGATCTAGCACATCCACTAATACTGATAACCTTTTCAACCTCGTCTGGGAACTCCCATGCGTATGCGAGTGATTGCATTCCTCCCATGGAGGCACCGACAGATGCATGGAGTTTTTCCACGCCGAAAACATCTCTGACAAGTTCTCGTTGTGCACGCACCATATCATTGATCGTGATGATCGGAAATCTAGTCGCATAGTAATCGTTGTTGGCAGGGTCTTTTGAAGATGGTCCAGTAGAGCCGTAGCAGCCCCCCAAGACGTTTGTGCACACGACAAAGTACTTATCTGTGTCAATGTATTTCCCCGGCCCAATGAAGTTTTCCCACCACCCATTCTTGGTGTTTTTGGCTTGTGATTTGGCATGTGAGGACGCCGAGAGACCTGTGTGAATGAGTATCATATTATCTTTTCTAGGAGAGAGAGTGCCCCATGATTCGTATGCAATCTCATACTCTGGAAGATACCCACCATTATCGAAAAAAGTGGGGTTCTTCTTCATGTAGAGTTCGAACCCAGAAGACACTCTAGAATAAGCCGGTTCCGGGCCAGACTCCAACGACGTGGCCTCTGTTGAACAGGAGCTAGATGAATTTGAAGCAGATGATTCGGAGGCACCTGCTGCGTTTGCCAAGTCCTTGGTCTTCTGTTCTAGGCGATCAAGACATGGGAATGTTAGCTGTGGATTGGATCCTTGCTGCAAACGAGATGTGGAGTGTTTTCCTCTGGCGAAAGGTCTGGAGATAAGCCTAGACAATATTCTTGCTTTACCTGGACTAAAACCTAAAAGCATAACTTCGATCTTAAGTGTGGGGAACTTAGTAAATACAGCATATTCGCCTTTCTGGCCTGACTCTTGCAAAGCTGGTCACGTGAACTTCCATCAAGCCCCACATTCGGATCAGAAGTCGCGAATTCATGCAGGCAAACTGGATGATGAGTAAGCTTGAAATCAAGATAATGTAAAAAATAAACATTCATTTTTTAGCCAATCTTGCATAAGTCAGCAGGCCGAATCAATGCCCTCCAAGCCAGAGTGTAAAATTCTTATCTGTTTAAATAGTCACCATGCCAGACCCTCCTGTCTTACTTTATTCAACAGTCCTGCATCGTCACCCTGCGTCCCTGTGCAACGGCTTTAATCTGGCACACCTGTGCCGGACCAACAAAAGTCACTTATGCCGAGAGGGATAACAAGGGATCTCGAGCTATATCATATTCGATAATAACATATTGTTAGCTCGTACAGTGAATGGCTAGCTCGCATAATGCATGACTCCCAAAAGCGAGTCTCTCTCGTTTTCCTCGCCATTTTCTTTGCTTCGATTCCTTTCTCTTCTTATGACGCGGAGTATCGAAGCTTCATTATCAAGAATTGGCTATTCCAGGAAATGAATAGAGTATTAGTTGTTGACTACGGAGTGTTTTGGCTTACGGGTGTCTACTGTGGCTACACTTTCTGTGTATATTTTTCAGAAACGAAGCAGCTGAACAGATTGTTGGCAGACCGGCTTTTCAAGTTTGTCCTTTACATGCTATTCTCGATCTTTGTCAATTCCTGGTTCTTCGGACCGCTGGTTACAGAGAGACTCAATGTTGCCACGGGAGGGCACTGCAGTATCTCTGACGGTTTGAGAAGCTCGATGTCAGAGTGCCGGAACAACCCTGTTTCTGTGTGGGTAGATGGCTTCGATTTTTCGGGCCATTACTACTTTCTCATTACGCTGATTATAATGCTCACTGATGGAGTTATAGTGCTGAATGAAATTGGAGCCATCCACCAGGAATTTGACTTAGAGAGACAAGATATGGCAGAAGCTACACCAAACCTTAAACTTACCATGGCTCGAAAGGTCTTAAAAGGACTCGCATTCTTTCTTACCACCTTGTGGATATTGGAGTTCACCATCACGTCGATTTTCTTTCACACTGTGTGGGAGAAGGCCGTTGGCTTGATTGGTATCCCGATCGCTTGGGGCGTGATACTAGTTTCAGACCTGCTACACCATACAAGAGAAGATTGAGGTTGAATTCACAGTTCGGTCAAATGTTTTTTCCACATCGATATACCCACTTTCACTGTTTTGTCAAGGTGAGCCCCAGTTTTCGGTGAACTAATTGCAATAGTCGGCCATTGTTTCAGTACCAAATAAACAGATGGTGAACTAGATTTCGGATTCGATTGCGGATGCAGGATTTTCGGCACTGCTCTTAGAGGGTTTGCCTATACAGAGAACAATAAAACAAAAGGTTGCTGCCTTCAATAAGGGTTTTACTTGCGCCGCATGTGTAAATCCCGTCATGCCCGCAGTCAACTATCTATCATTTGTGTTGGACTGCGGTATCGATGCAGTCACAAAATCAGGCCAGTTTATCTTGGAAGGATTGAAAACAAAAGATGGTAAGAGCGATTTAGAGAAATTGGGAGAGCTTTTCCATGCGTGTGGGCTTGATTATAAGCTTGTGAAAGATTAGAGGATAAACTTTACTCCAGGAAAACGACAGTCCAGATCAATCAGCATTAGTAATGATGGTATTTTCTACGTCAAATTCCCTAGCACGATCATGTCTTACCTGGAGACTTTCGGTGAAGCAGTTGTGATTAAAAATCCCATCACACTGGACCAACCATTCGTCCAATTCACCTATAGTCTCGATCCTGGTAAGATGATTATTGTGCGCCGGCTTTTGTTCGAATTGAATGATCTCAGATTTATCATATGGAGAAGAATAGTGCAGCTAAACTTTAAATCTACACAAAAATGCTAGCGTCGAGTTTCACAACCATGACCGTAATGTTATCCGTCGTAGCCTTTTCGATCGCAAGTTCACACAATTTCTTGGCAGCTCGTGTAGGATCGTAAGGTTGTTTTTCGATTCGTTGGGAATTGAAAAAGTCCTGGACGAAACGGCAAGCTTGCTGATCAGTAATGACATCCCAGACACCGTCACATGCCAATATTAGAAATTCGTCTTCATTTGTGATCTCTGTGGCAGTTGTGAATGGTCTTCCAGTGACCAAGTTCTTAATATACGAGTCACCCAAGGACCGTGTGATGGCGAATACGCCATTTACTCTGTTCTTGACGATTAAGCCTCCTTCATCGCGCACTCGCTGGATCTCATTAGGGTCAGATGCCTTGTGGTCGTATGATAGACGATACAGCTTTCCTCCACGACATAGAACAATACGCAGATCACCAACATTCGACGTATAAAGCATTCTCTTGTGATTTTTTCCGAGAACAAAGTCAAACTTTGTTTCTGAGCTCGTGTCTTCAGAATCTGTGATATGTGTAGCCAGGTTCTTTTCTTCCTTCTCTTTTTTGTTTTCTTCTTCCAAATCAGTTGTCTCCCATCTTAATATTGCCACCGCCGCAGTGCTCCCCGAGGAACCTGAGCCCTCCTCATCTATGATTTCATCAGCCTTGACAAACACATCGCACAAGAGCTGCTTCATATCATAGAGCCCAGAGGGAGTCGCATCTGAGGATGTGGATTCTGTCTCATGTTCCAGAATTTTCTGTTCCAAGAGGCCATGCAAATTGTTCCCGCACCATCGAGCAGTCAGCTTACCTGCGTGTCCATCGAATATAGCAAAATATCCCCAATCTAGTCTCTCGGCAAAGTTGGCCACGTACGTATGTACGTCCTCCATCTTCGCTCTGTATGCACCGTTTTTGTTTTCAGCTACACCCACCAGAAAGGAGAGTCCTTGGAAAGGATCCAGCAGTTCAGGGGCTGTTGCAGCAGGAGATGCAGATGTTCCAGATCCATTCTCTTTTGGCGTCGGCGACAGTGACTCCAGCATTTCAAATGAGGTAGTGACGATGAAGTTTATTATTTTCTCGGCTCTGATCCAGAAGCAAAGCTGAAGTCAAAATTATCTTGAAACTCAGATATGTTCGCAGCCAGAGTGATCCCGTCAGAGATGAAAGGGTGAAGCAGGTTGGAGAATGTTCTTAGCGGAGCGCAATGTTCACTGACGGAAATATTATTTCCTTACAGATGATATTCGAGTAACAGAAATTTCTGTTTGTCTCAAAATAAATTGTTTTCTTCAAACGAGACTGAACGAAATATGTAGGGATTACTGTTGTTGTTTTTAGGGCGAGGAAGGTTAAGCTAGGGTTTCCTTCACGTGCAGAGCTTTCGCTAACTAGCGAAGTAGCGGTGCACTGTGGCGAGGGTACAATGTAAAGTGCGGAATGACACGACCCCGCCTTTCCGGACGCGGTGTGGCTTTAACACTGACCTGCAGATTTGGCGTGAGTATCAATACATATCAGAATACCAAACGCCGTTTTTCCGGTGTTCTTCGTTTGGTTTCGAGTTTCTTATTTTGATTTCCAGAGTTCCGTTCTCTCTCCAATTTTCTGTTGCACCCATCTCTGCATTCTTACTTTTCTTTCGTTTCTGCAAATTCTCTCAAAACAGTCACGGCGTGTCAGCGGTGACATGTATGTGTGCATAGGGTCACCATATATTAAGCCTAGGGAAGGCAGACATATCCTTTATCTTGGTACGGCCAAGGATCGGCTAAATAAGGCTAATTACCCCGGCACTCTATCAAAACATTCTTGGTTCTAACCCCGGTTTTCCAAGAGAAGGTAAGTTCTTCAACGGAATTTTTGCACTTGTCTAATTTAACACTTAGGACTCTAACCAGGCTTACTTAAATGCTGCATCTTAAATACACTGCATTTTTCTCCAGGCCGTAATTTGGTTTTGCCTGCATGCTGGTCATGCACTCCAGTTCTGAGATTCTTATTAGTTATCGACCGGCATACGGCTTCCCTGGTCCAAGATGAAAATACAATATAAATAGAAGCCCTCACACAAGATTTGAATAAGATATTTCAAATTGTGTTTCAGAAGAAACTTTCACATTAAAATTTTTGAATAGGCACGTATCTTCTTAAAAATCCAACTATCAATTCGACGCACGCGAGCCAACGTTTGCTGCTAAAATCAATGACTGAGACTTGAGCAGCTTTCGAACCTGGTCTTGAAGTCCGGACCAGCACTCCCGAATTTCTTCAATTATATATAGTGAGAATAGTGGTTCTTCTAGAAGCTGCCTCAGGAGAAAATGGATGATTACTGATGATCTAGCGATATCCTTCGTGCTGCTCTACGTACTTGCTCGAAACTAGTTTCGCAGTGACAAGCCTGGTGAAAATTGATTCTTTGATCGAAATGATACTGAAGATCAATTTCAGAGCTCGCTACAAACAAGATCAAATTGTTTATCATGAACTGAGATAATTGGCTCTGAAGCAACTAGCAGAACGGAATTTCGGCCTTTTCCCCTGTCTCATCAATGCCAACCAAGCTTCATCAAGGCCACCATGGATGTTTTTCCCTAAGGGGTACCCCCTCGTGATCTAAAGGCAATCACTTCCTCACTAATAGATGATCTAACACAACTACCACTATGCAACTTAGACTATGGTTGTATACTATCATATTCGTAGACACAGATGAAATGATTATCATACATCAAAGAAATCTTGTACATCTCATCTAACGATCAAAAATGCACCCATCTCTTTTTTAAATCTCATTGATCAGAAAATGCGTGTTGTTTCGAGCAATTAGGTTATGATGAAAGAATACGACTGTTCTTCACTCCCCGAGTTTATGACCTGCAAAAACCGCTGCCTTTTGTTCTTCAGAATGCACTCAAGCTCATTCGAACCATTGACAATATCTCGCACGTTATGAGAAAAGACATCCCCTTTGCCAGGTGCCTTCGCAAATCTACCCCGTCTCATGGAATCCCAAATGATGAACATTCTGCATGTAAGTACGAGACTTGGTTGCTAATGGAGAAATACCTGTAGAGTGAGGGTCAGTTGCGGAGGCAGTCCAATTCACATGAGAAAAAGAAGAGATGTAGAGCCGATAAGATGTGTGCCACACGGGTTGAGCGGTCATCACCACAGTATCAATATCAGTTAATAAACTTTTTTAAAGAAACACAGCGAGTGCTGCAATATTGTTGCAGCAAGAAAAGATATAACGTTTGGTAGTGTGTCGTCAATAGATGGAAAAATGGGATTGGTCGAAAAATCACTATTGCAAAGTATCTTCAAAAAAGCAACTTTTCTTGTTTGAAGCTGAAATAAACCTCCATTGTATTCTCTAGGAGTCATGGTTGGGTATGTGGAGGCGTGTTATGCAACTATGTTAAGTCAGGTGCACAACCCCACAATCTTAAACCTCTCATAGTTAGGCAATTGCGCGACTTTTCATGTGCGAGTGTGAACCTGGAGGAAGTGACGCAGTGTGGTGTTTATAAACCGCTACTTTTCCTAACTTTGAGAAAAGAAAACTAAAATGCTGTCATCGGCTCCAATTCCCTATGACCCTATCGGGTCCCCGATTACGGAGAAGGTTAAATGCAATGGCCTTGACTTCGAGACAGTGACTTGGAAGGTTCCCCTGAGTGTGGAGTATAAGGGCAAGATTGTTTACGTGCATGGTTTCGCCGAGCACTCCTCTATTTATACCGAGTTCTTTGACAAATTGAGTCAGCAGGGCTATGAAGTCTTCTTTTTCGATCAGAGAGGAGCCGGTGAGACTTCGCCTGGAAACCAGGTTGGTAGGACCGATGAGTTCCATACTTTCAACGACTTGGACTTCATGATTAAGAGAGCTCTTGATGCTAGAGAAGACCACACCGAAAAACTCTTCCTTGGTGGTCACTCTATGGGCGGTGGTATTGCGCTCAATTATGGTATTATGGGTAGGTATAGAGACGATATCAGAGCCATTTTCGTGTCAGGTCCTCTTGTAACATTGCACCCGAAAACTCAGCCCAACATTCTTGTTAGAAAGTTGCAACCCGTCATCAACGCCCTTGTCCCATCGTTGAAAATCGACTCTAAACTCAAGTACGAGTACATCACATCGCATGAAGGCTGGCAAAACTACATCAAGTCCAGCAGTACGAAATTGGTAGGAACTGTGAGACAGTTCAACGATATGTTTGTCAGAGGCGAGAAACTTCTCTCCAAGGACTACGCTGGCAAGTGGGCCCCAAACATTCCTTTGCTTTTGTTACACGGTACTGATGACAAAATCAACGAGATCAAGAGCAGCAAGAAGTTCATTGAGCTTTTACCCGCTGGTGCCAGGAAGGAGTTTGTTCCTGTTGAAAATGGTAGACACTCGCTTTTCAACGAAAATGAGCAGATTTTTAGAGGTGTCTTGGACAAGGTGTTTGAGTTTTTAGGTACAAACTAAGTCCTGACACACCTTGGGGAGACTTGATCTATATTGTTTTTGTTTTATTGTAATTTAGCACTTTGTTTGCTCTCCGTTAGATCTGGGGCAAAATGATATCTTAGTGTGGGTTACACGGTGTGTGCTCGCCAATTTATCTGTTTTGGACTGGGTTGTAAATAACTTGTAAACGCAGACGCGCCTTTTTTGTGTCGTCGCTCATATTATTTCAGAGCAACTTCGAAAGCGCATGTAATTTTTTATGCACTTAAAGGGAATGTAGCCACAAACGCACGAAGTGGTGTGATTGTGGGAGACCGGAATCAATTCAAGCCATTTCAATCATTGCAAAACAAAACCGCATAAATTGTGATTAACCTCAAGTGCTTCCTCAGCGTCTACTTGCTGTCTAATTTTTTCCACCGAGCTTTTTGGTATATTTCATCCATATTTTTGTTGGAATAGACTCGCCCGCGGACTGCATAAGCTGCTACAGCCAAAAGTATCCAAACTTGAATCCTTCATTAATTTTTTCAGGCGTGTACCAGTGAGTGGTTTTTTGGTGTGCTCATCGGCCTTATCAAAATTTACATTCTAAAACCCATCCAAATAAGGAGGCTTCCAATCGGCGAGAACAGCGTGACATCTCTCCCTGGAAATCAGCCCATTTTACCAGAGTGCCAGCTTTCGACAGATCATCCCCAGATTCACTGCCTGTATCCGACAATCAAATATTATCAATCCAAAGTTTTTGAAAGTCATATATTATAACTTTGAAGTGAATCGTGATGGGTTTCACAATCAAGCAAAAGATAGAAATCTGCCTTCAGTCGGATGCAAATCCGCTCATGACACAGACGGACTTGGCTAATTGGGCTATGGAGAAGTACAATTCCGCTACACCGCCATCACAAACTACCATTTCCCGGATTTTGAGTTCAAAGAGTCTCATTCTTGGTTCTAAGGATTCCGACTTGCTGCTTGTGCGTCGTCGAAAAGTGACGAATCCTCTTCTACGATTTGTCTTGACTGAGTGGATGACACAGGCTCATTGGGAACGCATCCCAATCACAACTCCGATTATTCAACTGACTGCAAACGCCATCTGGAATAAATTACCAACATATGGCAAGGAAGGAAATGGAGTGTTCAGCCATAAGTGGTGCAATAGTTTTGTGAGGAAACTCAATGTCAACTTGGTGGGAAGTGAAGAAGCGGTGAAACAGAATTTGGGCTTTCCGTTAAACAAAGTATGGGGTTTAGACGAAAAAGTCGGTCTCAAGAACTATATCCGTGGTCTCATAGCCAAAGAGAACTACTCTCCTAAAGACTTGTTTACCATTGATGAGTTCCTGTTGTTTTACTGTGTGCCTCTAGACCAGATATTTGATGTATCGTCTGTCGACAAAGGTTTAAGTCAGACGAGTAACTTCTCTGACTTCATAATCACGATCATGTTAGGCTGCAATATGGATGGGTCAGAGAAGCTTAATCCTTTAGTGGTCTCGAAACATGACACATTCGATCTTTCCGAAAGCACAATTTCGACTTTCCACGCAAATCCTTCATACGCTCACTTATCGTCACATGCATTGGCTAACAAGGTGAGTGAAGCATTTCAGATCACCTACAAGTATAACAACAACAAATGGATCACGTCAAGCACTTT